>JAREIK010003013.1:7500-68669 GCA_029783825.1 Sapria himalayana
CTATCAATCTATTTTTCTATCTTTCTATTTATCTATCCGACTATCTATCATATATATTTTTATCTTTCTCTCTATCTATTTATCTATTTATCTATCCGTATATCTTTATGTATATCTACCTATCTCATTATCTATCTATCTATCGATATATTTATTATCCATCTTTTAGTGTAATAATTTGTTTATCTATCTACCTATATGTCTATATTAAAAAATATATATATATATATGACTATCTACCTATCAATATGTCTATTTATCTATCCATCTATCTGTTTGTTTATTAATCTGACTGTCTATCTATCTATCAATCTTTCTATCATCCTAGCTATAAATTTGTCTATTAATATATCTATGAATTGGTATATCAATCTATCTATAAACCTATGTAAAAATCTGTCTATCAGCCTTTTTAACAATATGTATATCAATCTATCTATGAATCTATTTATCAATCTATCTAACAATCTATCTATCAATCTGTCTATCTATATATCTATCTATCTATCTATTTGTCTATCTATTTGTCTATTCATCTATATATTTTTATCTCTATGTGTTTGTCCTTCTTTCTATCTGACAATCTATCTATCTATTTATCTATCTATTTGTCTATCTATCTATATGTTTATTTGGTTGTCTATCTGTCTGTCAATTTATCTGTCTATCTGACAGTCTATCGGTATGCATATCATTCTACCTATCTGACGGTCTATTTGTATGTTTATCTATCTATATGTCTATCCGGCTATTTATTTGTTTATTTATATATCTATCTATTTATTTATATGTATTTCTGTCTGTCTATTTATCTGTCAATGATCTGTATATCTATTTATCTATATATATATCGGTATATCTATCTATATGTATGTATATCTATCTATCTATCTGCCTACCTGTCTATTTGTCTATCTATCTATATCTATTTATCTAACTGTCTATCTATCTAAATATCTGTCTATCTATTTATTTGTCTATATGTCTGTCTATCTATATATCTATCTATCTATCTATCTCTTTGTCTATATCTCTAACTATCTATTTGGGTATCTATCTATCTATTTGTCTATATATATATATATATATATATATATATATATATATATATATATCTATCTATCTATCTTCCTGTCTATCTATCTATCTATCTATTTATCTCTTTATCTCTCTATCTATTATTTTATCTGTTTATCAATCAAGCTATCTTTATATCAATCGATTTTTTGATCTATCTATCTATCAATCTATCCATCAATTTGTCTACTAATCTATCTTTTAATCTAGCTATTAATCTGTTAATCAATCAATCACACAATATTTTTTCTAATCTCATTATCAATCAATCTATCTATCTATATATATGTCTTTTTATCTAGCTTTCTATCTATATGTCTATCTATTTGTCTTTCTATTATTCTAAGTATCTATTTATATGTCTATCTATTTGTCTGTATATCTATCTATCTATCTATCTATATGTCTACCTGCCTATCTATCTATGTGTCAATCTATCTATCTACCTATTTATATATCTATTTGTCTATCTATCTTTCTATCTATTTATCTATATGTTTTTCAATATGTCTATCTATGTGTCTACCTATATTTCTTTTAATTTGTTATTCTGTCTATCTATATATTTGTTTATTTATTTAACTATCTATCTGTTTATCTATCTATCTATTTATCTACCCATCTATCTATCTATTTATTTTTCTATCTATTTATTTATCTACTCTCTATCAATCTGTCTATATATCTATCTATCTATTTATCTATCTATCTATCTATTGATATATTAATCTATTAAACAATTTATATATCTATCTATATGTCTATATATATATATATAGCTATATATTTTTTGTCTATCTATCTGTCTGTCTATCTATCTATCTGTCATTCTATATGCCTATCTGTTTGTCTATCTATCATTCTATTTTTCTATCTTTCTATTTATCTATCCGACTATCTATCATATATATTTTTATCTTTCTCTCAATCTATTTATCTATTTATCTATCCGTATATCTTTATGTATATCTACCTATCTCCTTATCTATTTATCTATCGATATATTTATTATCCATCTTTTAGTGTAATAATTTGTTTATCTATCTACCTATTTATCTATATTAATATATATATATATATATGACAATTACCTATCTATCAATATGTCTATTTATCTATCCATCTATCTGTTTGTTTATTAATCTACATGTCTATCTATCTATCAATCTTTATATCATCCTAACTATAAATTTGTATATCAATATATCTATGAATTGGTATATCAATCTATCTATAAACCTGTGTAAAAATTAGTCTATCAGCCTTTTTAAAATATATGTATATCAATCTATCTATGAATCTATTTATCAATCTATCTAACAATCTATTTATCAATCTGCCTATCTATATATATATATCTATCTATCTATTTGTCTATCTATCTGTCTATTCATCTATATATTTTTATCTCTATGTGTTTGTCCTTCTTTCTATCTGACAATCTATCTATCTATTTAGACCGTGCTCGGACCCGTGCCATGCCCGGGTTAGGCTCGAGCCATTCCGTGCCGTGCCATTCCTGGCCCGAGCCGTGCCGTGCCGTTCCTGGCCCGAGCCGTGCTGTGCCTGGCCCGAGCCGTGCCGTGCCTGGCCTGAGCCATGCCGTTCCTGGCCCGGCACGGTGGCACGGGTTCTTCCCATGCCGGTTTCACACGGGCACGCGTGGGCATGACTCTACCCCTCCCGAAAAAAAGACCACGAGTCGGGTCTGATTGGATCCCGACCCGTGGTCCCGACTCCCGACCCAGCATGGCACGGCCTACCGTACCTACGTGCCGTCCCGTGCCCAGATTTTTTGATCTATCTATCTATCAATCTATCCATCAATTTGTCTACTAATCTTTCTTTTAATCTGGCTATTAATCTGTTAATCAATCAATCACACAATATTTTTTTTAATCTCATTATCAATCAATCAATCTATCTATCTATATGTCTTTTTATCTAGCTTTCTATCTATCTGTCTATCTGTTTGTCTTTCAATTATTCCAAGTATCTATTTATATGTCTATCTATTTGTCTGTATATCTATCTATCTATCTATATGTCTACCTGCCTATCTATCAATGTGTCAATCTATCTATCTACTTATTTATATATCTATTTGTCAATCTATCTTTCTATCTATTTATCTATATGTTTTTCAATATGTCTATCTATGTGTCTACCTATATTTCTATTAATCTGTCATTCTGTCTATCTATATATTTGTCTATTTATTTAACTATCTATCTGTTTATTTATCTATCTATCTATTTATCTACCCATCTATCTATCTATTTATTTGTCTATCTATTTATTTATCTACTCTCTATCAATCTGTCTATATATCTATTTATCTATTTATCTATCTATCAATCTATTGATATATTAATCTATTAAACAATTTATATATCTATCTATCTGTCTATCTATTTATCTATATATATATATATATTTAGTTGTATATTTTTTGTCTATCTATCTATATGTTTGTCTATCTATCTATCTATATAATTATCTATCTATCTATCTATATAATTATCTATCTATCTATCTATCTATCTATCTATTTATCTACTTTTTATATATCTATCTATCTCTCTCTCTCTATCTATATTTGTATATCTTTCTATCTGTTTATCTATTTATTAATTTATTTAGCTGTCTATATATAAGTCTATATCTATCTATTTATCTATATGTCCATCTATCAATCAATCTAATCATCTATCTATAAATATATCTATATATCTATAAATATATCTATGTGTCTATTTATCTATTTGTCTGTTGATCGATCGATCTATCTGTCTATATATCTACCTATCTATTTTTCTATCTATATGTATATCTATCTTTCACTAAAAATGTCTATTTATTTGTTGATCAATCTTCATATCTATTTGTGTGTGTGTGTGTGTGTGTGTGTGTATATATATATATCTATATATCTATCCATCCATCTATCTATCTATTAGTCTATCTTTTTTTATGTCTATCTATATTTCTATATATTTATCTAGCTATCTATCTTTCTATTTATCAAAGTATCTACCTATCTATATGACTATCTATCTATTTATCTATTTGTCTATATATTTGTATATCTTCCGGTCTACATATATATTTATCTATCTGTCTTTCTATGTATCTATCTATATGTTTAACTATCTATCTATATATCTATCTATCTATCTGTCTATCTGTCTGTCTATATATATATATCTTTATGTCTAGCTATCTGTATCTATATCTATCTTTCTATCTATCTACTCTCTATATGACTATATATCTATCTATCTTTCTTTCAATTATCTATCAATCTTTTGGTCTATTTATCTATATATCTATCTATCTTTATATATATTTATTTCTGTGTCTAACTATCTATCTCTATATTTGTCTATCTATCTATCTATTATCTATCTGTTTATCTATCTCTCTATCTATCTGTCTGTCTATCTATCTATATATCTATCTATATATCTATCTATATATCTATCTATATATCTTTCTTAATATATGTCTATATGTTTATATATATATATATATATATATCTCTCTATCTGTATGTCTATCTATCTTTCTAAATATTTGTTTGTCTATCTATTTATCTATCTATGTATTTATCTTTCTATCTATCAGTCTATCTATCTATCTATATTTCTATCTATTTGTATATTAATCTATCTATTTGGGCTTTTTCCATCATTAAAATATAATAAGGACTGATTAACAATAGAAATTATCCCTAGCTAAAGTGCTTATAACAAAATATTAATGAGGAGAATCCCTCGCAAATATTTTAACGATAGAAATTTCTTAGCTAATTATAAATTTACCCTTGCTAATTTTAATCATAATTAAGAATAGTAATTAATATTATTTGATTGAAATTGTATAGAAAATTCTCTAGCTAAATTAGCTGGGAAAATTCCCTAGCAATTTGTATTCCAAAGCTATTTCACAATTTTATTTTTTTACAAATAATTTAATTCCATATTTTTAAATTTTTATAATAAATTGTATAAAAACTTATTTTATAAGCCATTCTTTATAATTAACAAAATGAAAAAGTAGTTAATAAATTAATTTGATACAATAAATACATAGTTAAAACAAAAACATAACATAGGTATATAATCATTTTAAACTAAATCATCACCCTCATCATTAGCTGATGCATTTGTGCTAGTCTCTCCTTTGTGGATACTCTGCTAAAACTCTATGTGCTATCTATCTTATCAAGGCTGCTAATTGTTACTCCATATAAGTCATCTTCTATTGCATTGTATTCTTCATTTCTTTCATCTCATCATTCACTTGTTTTATTTTTTACATAGACATCTATTCAGAATTAAATGATACGAAGGATGACAACTTATTAATTTAGCAAAATTTATATATATGACCATCACTTATATAGCATTTACCAATATGCACGATGAATACTATTTCGGAGAATTATCAAGTTTTGCGGCACATATATAGCCTTTACCAATCATTGTGCAAAATTTAATCCATAAAAGGAATATTGAATTTCCAACATACTGTTTTAGAACATGGAAGAAATAAAATCATTACCTAGTAGCTATTGGAATCATCAACTTGAAAGAATCCACAAACAGATTGCTGACCACTGCTAGAGCCATATGGCACATTGTGAGAATGAAGCTTGTATTCCATATTCTCTTGCATCAGCTTCAGAAATGACCCATACAAAATATGGACAATGAAATCAACATTACACAGATGAAAATCTTTCAGTTTATTGAACTTGCATGATACTACAATTGAACATCATATTTGAAACTCATGATGCATTTTAGTTTTGAATAATAAGGATAAGAAAACACATAAAAAAATTTGATGTACATTAAATATAGAGCTCATGAAATATTTTGGCTTCCAGTCCCACAAAGTTTCACATTATTGATTCCATCAATTAGGTATATCTATTTGAATTTGCTGGCAAGGTAGGTGGATTCTAAGTTTTGAACCTCAATTCCTTTCGAAGAAGTGATTGATGTTAATGTGAAGGATGGCTGATCAATGTCTTTGTTTAGATACAGAGGAAATGAAAATATCAAGAAGATTCTTGGGCTGCAACAACATAAGTAGCATGATAGTGTCAAAGCCTTGAGATATGGTCATCTCATGAAAATGGAAGATCAGGATCATGATGGCTTGCATATTAAAGGTTTAGTGATTAATTTCATTCACTTTTCATGGCTGTCTTTGTTTAGGGTTCCATCGTTCTTGGTTGATTTTAATACCCTAATCATAAAGGCAACGCATACAAGTGGAAGAGGTGTACCTTTCTACACCAGTTGAGTTTATCACATAATACTTTGGCCAACTGAGGAGGATGTTCATCATGCACAACATAATTAAAAAAAGAATTGCATTAGCTACTAAAAAAATGTCATCGTATCTACTACTTAATCTCTTCATCAAACAAAAATATAGCAATAGCCCCAAATATTATAACCTAAAAAAGCAAGAAAACTATGATGCATAGGTGCAAGGGGAATTATAGTTATTAAGAGGGCAGCGGCATTGATGGACTAAGAAGGGTTCAATAGCAGAAATTGGGTAATGGTGACATTAATAGTGGTGGCACAAAAAATAATAATTAACACTGGGGTGTTAGCTGTTATTTTCTGCCAACTCTATGATGGGCCAAAACAACAAATTCAAAGCCTTCCAGTTATGCAAACGATAAGTCTACCTAATAAGGGCTCATATTTTAACTAAGAAAACTAAAAAGAAGCAGCATTCTTCATGCATATTTTTTCCTATTCATATTCATTATCACCAAAGCCAAAATAACCCCACCAAATGTGATATGCAAACCCCAACTAAAAAAATATGAAACAAATTACCACATGATTTATGCTACACGCAGATATGCATAAAGAAGCAACAAAAAAATACCTCTTGTTCACTCAATGGCTTGCATTCCATCAACTAGTTAATCTACTTATCTATGTTTCCTTTTTCACTTGAATGGAATTAATCAGAGCTCATCTTCTTCCACACCTTACTTTTGGCTTTGATATACTGTTGTGTTTAAAATATTATTATAAATGTTGCATATATATAAATATATATAAATATAAATATAAATATATATATATATATATGTAACACTTTTATAAATATTATATAGTATATATATCAAATTTATATAAACATTATGAATATTATATATTTATAGAAAAATTTATATGTTATAAATATGTTTAAAAATAGGTATAAACATTTTATATGTTATATAAATGTTATATAAAAAATTATATAAATAAATAGTGTTATGTAAATATTGTATAAATATTTATAAACATTTATACATATTTATAAAAATTTATATATAACATTATATTTTATATAAACATATAAATTTTATATATGATGTTATATGTTTATATATATTAAAGCATAGACATTTATATATAATGTCATATGATTATATAAATGTATAAAGTTTATATATGATGTTATCTATTTATAATATATTTGGAGACAATCTAAACATAACCCATATATTTCAACCACTTTAATTTGATCTCTCATTCTTCTATGAGAGATCAAATTTAATAAAGTATATCTAGTCATATTACTATTGATGTATCACAATAAAATATAATCTATCAAAAAATAAAAATATAATTATCTCAAAAAAAACATTATTAAAACAAAATCATGATATAATATATATCAGTCATATAAATTTTAATTTTCTAAATAATGTGATTCATAAATTAATGATATGACTTAAAAAATAATCCAAATTAGGCTTTAATTTTATGCAAATGGTTTAAAATCAAAATATAATTGCAACTAATAATGGCATGGTGGTTCGATTGGTAGGGTATTGAATTCACAACTACTTGAAGATTACGAGTTCAATCCTAATTCCTAATTAGCTATCAATAACATCATTTATTTAGTCAAGAATTCATTCCTCTTGTTGTTTGGGTAGATTGTCTTGGGTCAGATACTACCCAATTATACACGCACTCGTGTGCGTGTGCGCGTGTCTATATATATATATATATATATATATATATATATATTTGTCTATGCATACATATATATATGTCTATATAAACATATATATGTTTATACACACACACACACACACACACACACATATATACATACATATATATCTATATATATCTATATATATCTATATACATACATACACATACATACATATATATATATATATACATATATATATATCTACATTTATATCTATATCTATATACCTACAATACATACAAACATACATATAAATATATATATATATATATATATATATATATATATATATATTTCTATATTCCTACATATATATATATGTATATGTATATCTATATATATCTATATATATCTATATATATCTATATACATATGTAAATATATGTCATATATCTATATACAGATATATATATATATATATATATCTATCTATCTATCTATATCTATATACATACATATAATCTATTTTAATGTCAATTCAATTAAAGTAATCAATGTTGATAACTATAATAAAAAATGACATTTAATCAATCAGTAGAGATTTGTTTGTGTAGACATGTATGTGTACTCAATGCACAAGGTTCTTGGCTAACATAAGGTTAAATAAAGGTATATAAATATATATCTCAACAAATCTTACCATTGATATATCAAAGAGGTCATATCTGATTGTCTTGAACTCGAGGCTTATTACTATTGAGTGAAAAAATGTATCATCACATCAAAACATGATTTATTTTAATTTTATTTTAGGCAAAGTAGTCAATATTGATGGACTATCACCAAAAATGGCATTGAATCCATCAGTTGAGCTTAAATATAAAGAAGAGTACAACTGTGTGTGTATTTTGAGGAGAGATGCGAAGGAAAGGTACCTGGAGAATGTTCTCCAGCTCCCTAAATACAAAGTTAAGAACTTCATGAGACTTACCAAGTGAATAAAATTTGGAATCATCTTTTCTAGAAAAAGTAGATTCTATTTAAAAAAACAATACTGCCTAAGAGTAAATACTCCGGGCTACTTCCAACTGGGACATTTCCTCATCAAATGCATAAATAGTTTCCAAAACTTTAGGTGCATTAACAAACTACATGAACCTTCAAAACAAAAAGTAGCAATCAACTTTGGTTAGAAAAATAATTGGTGGGTCTTGTTTGTAACCTTTTGAGAGTTATTTTGGTAAAGCAAGTTTCATGATCATGGCATTGATCAGCTTTGATCTTGATTGATAAGCCTACAAGACCTATCAGTGATTCAGTGACTTTTAGTTGACTCACAAATGACTTTAAGAGACCAGTACCAAGCTTCTCTATCTTCCCATTGCTCGTGAAGAAAAATCAATTAACACATACATACATATATAGCTAGAGAGAGAGAGAGATAAAGAGAGACAAAGAAAGATTATATATGCACATGTAGAAAATATTACATCATTATAGATAAAAAATCTGACCATGATGATTTAGGTGATAGTTGGAGCACAACATAGTCTATAGGTGTATTTGCATTCATATTCCCCAATTGTAGGTACTTCCTCTTAATTCAATATGTTTCTTTATATTCATCTATAATTATAGAAAATAAGAATATTAAGCTTGCGGTGCATATCCTAGAAAATGCAAAAATAAAAAAAATGAAAAAAGATGATCAAATCCAAATTTTAATATTACGATGCAAGTCTAAAACAATATGCATAGAATCATGGGTCCAACCAAGATTAAGAAAAAAAATAGCTGAATTTGTAGAATTTAAATTCCAAATTAGAAACAAAAGTCAATAAAAAATATAATAGTGATCAGCTGAGAAATAAAAGAAAATGCTGATCTGATACCATCAACAATAAATCCAATTCTAAGATCCAAATCAAAGAAGGTGAGTTTTTAAGAAATGCTCATATTCTTCTAACATAAACTCGAATGTCAAGCTAGATGACCCACATGATAATCTTTTGGAAAAAAGAAACAATGATTTATCGGGAATCAAAAACTAGATTATTAGTTAATGATAGATTGTACACCAGCAACTTGTATCGTAGTGATATACAAGTGAAACAGATACACCACTTGAGAATCTGTTGACGAACTTGAGTTACTTTGTTTTGAACATGAGAATCTATTTTGATATCTCATGGTGTTTTTTTTCTTAAGTTACAGAAGTAGAAAATAATAAACATATTTTTTTTAAATTACAGAAGCAGAAAACAATAAGCATACATTTTTTATTTTTAATCCAAAAAACCATAAAAAATTAATCATAAGAAGAACAAAGTTTACACTAATCATATGTTGTTTCACTCATGGCGGAGAGTCAAAATCAAATAAGTGATGTGAAAATAGAAGAAAGAAGAATTAAAATTGTGGAAAAAGGAAAAAAAAAATTAAAACTGATTAATCTATACTAACCAAACTTCACCAATGGAAATCAAATTGCGAGAAAGAAAGAAATATAATTCGTATTCTGAAGGAAAAGAGCATTGTTAATCTTACATGGTAATAAGAATATGTAGAATTATGAGTTACACGTGCTTCCATAGTCCCAATTCGCTTCTCCTCTCTTCCTCTTCACGAAGATAGATAAAATAGTTTATGTGCTTGTATGCCTTAGCATTTTTATATTTAACAGAAACTATAAATAAAAAAAATGAATGTAAATATATAGAAAAAAAAGAAACAAAAATATAAAAGTAAACAAAAATTATTAAAAATAAATAATTTAAATAAAAAAAAGAAATAGATTTTTAATAAACTATAAATCATATTATTTTATAAATAAAAAAATAATATAATATTATAATAAAATATTTCATATATATATATATATATATATATATATAATGGTTGTAAAATTGTAAGAATTAAATTTACTTTTTATGAATATAAGATGAAATTATTATTATGGCATCAAATTTCATATTATTTGATATAAAATTATAATTTATAAAATTCAAAAATGTACTTACTGTGAAAACTTCAATAAAAAAAGTTATATTTATTATTTTAATAAAAATGGAATATTATAAGTTAATAGTAATTATCTTATTCAATTGTTTAATTCATATAAATTTTAGTATGGACAAAAAACACTACAAGAAAAATCCCATATAGCTAGGGATAATTCCCTAGCTAAATGGGCATTTTCTGTAGCTAAATGGGATATAGCGATCGATTACCGATGGATCGGTTCCCTATCTAAAGTGCTTCTTACTAAATTTTAGCGACGCAAAGTGTCCCTAGCTAAAAAGTTACCGACATAAAAATCTCTTGCTAAAAAAGACAAAATTTCTAGCTAAATTAGCAAAATAAATGATATATTCCATCGCTAAACAAAAATAATGATGGATGATTCCCTAGCTAAAGTGCTGGTCTATAAATTTTAGTGATGGATATAGTCCCTAGCTAAATAAATTTAAGGATGAAAAATCAATTGCTATTTTTAATATTTCTCTTTATATATTAGCTAGGGAAAATTCCCTAGCTAAATTAGCAAGGGATTTTTCCCTTGCTAACAGGAAATTTTCCCTAGCTATTTTAATTTCAAAAATAAGTTCAAAATTTAATTTATTTTTAAATTTTTGAATTAAATAATTTAATATTTTTATATCAAATTGAATAAAAATTGAAACTATAAATAATTTATAATAAACAAAGAATAAAATCATTTAATATCGTATTCAAATTCAATATTTTACATAATTGAAACAAAAAAATAAAAATCTTTTATTTCATCTTATTCATCAATGTATCTACCAACAGTACATAAAATATAATAAATTCATTCATTGATGTTGCTTTATCTTCCTCTGCTCCTCCGATCATCATTTTTCTACTGTGACAAAGCTGTCCGAGTCACGACACGTAATGTCCAATGAAAAATTTCATCACTTATAAAAGCTTTGTATGAGGAACAATGAGGTATCATATCTGTAAGAAATTTAAACTACTCGGTCAAATTAAAATAAAAGTCATGTTTTGTTACATATATAATCTTATAGTATATATGTAAATATATACTAGCATTTCACTCGTACATATATTACTACAGTATATGCACATAAAAATAACAGTATTATGTATACATATAAACTGAGCACAAATATACTCAGTATATATGTACATAAAATACTACAGTATTATATGTACGTATATTTTGAATTTATTCGTATGTATATACCTCATCTAGTGCTTTTGCTGCTGCTCCTGCTACTGCTCTTGCTGCCGTAGTCATTGCCATTGTAGGTGCCGCTCCTGCTGCCGTTGTCTTTGCTGATGTCACTATCAATACCACTGCTACTATTGCCGCTGCTTCCGTTGACTCTACTACCTCTGCTGCTGCTGCTACCACCAATTCTGCCGATGCCGCTACTGCCACAGCCACTGCGGGTGCCACAACTGCCGCCGCTACCCTCGTTGCCGGTGTTGCCACTGCATGCCGTAGCTATTGCTTCCATCTCTAGTGCCACTGCTACCTTCACACTATCGCTTCTACCACAGCTTCTGGTGCTACCATTAATTCTGGTGCTACCACTGCTACCGCCACTACCATTTCTACCGCCACTACCACTGCTACCGCCACTACCACTGCTACCGCCACTACCACTGCTACTTTTGGTGCAGCCGCAGCCGCTACCTCCGATGCCACCATTCCAGCCGCTCTCGCTCTCCTGCTGCTGCTTCCGGTGCAACCACTACTGCTACCTTCGATGCCACCGCTACAGATGCTCTCGTCGCTGCCACCGCTGTTGCTGCCACTATAGCCCTCACTGCTACCGATGCCACCACTGCCGCCGCTGCCCACTGTTACTGATACTATTGCTGATACTGATGCTGATAATAAATTTTTACATACCTATAATAGGCTAAAACTCTACCCAAAAAATTTGGAGACACAAACATTTTCACTGATATATAAAAATAGTTATTATAGAAATGAACAAACACAAATTAAAGTTGATTGTCATACAACTTAAACTAAAATTTTATTAAATAATTTAATATTTTTATATTAAATTTAAAAAACAGAAACTATATATGAAAATTTTAAATTCAACAAAAAAATTCATTTAATAACATATTCTAATAGAATATTTTAAATAACTAAAAAAAATTATATTACATCATAGTTATCAATGTATCTACCGACTGTATATAAAGTATAATTTATCAATGCATTGTCATTGTTTTATCTCCCTCTACTCCTCCGATCACCAACTTTCCACTGCGAAAATGTTCTCCGAGTCACGTTGCTTCATGTCTATAGAAAAATCAAAATAAAATCAAAATAAAATCAATGCATTGATGTCGCTTATACTTGCTTCGCAAGGGAAACAATGCAATACCACATCTGTAAGAAATTTAAACAACCAAATAAAATCAAAATTAATAAAAATAAAACTATGTTTTGGATAAATATATATTACTACAGCAAAAATGTACATATATACTAGCATTTCACTCATACATATATTACTGCTATATTTGTACTTATAAAATGTAGTATTATGTGTACATATATATCGAGTACATATATACTCAGTATATATGTACATAAAATAATTCAAAATTATATGTACGTATATATCACATTTGTTGCTGTTCCTACTACTCCCGCTGTCGCTACTGCCCTTGCCGCTGCGGTTGCTGTAGGTGCTACCACCACTGCTGGTGCTGCCACCGCTGTGGCTGCTGTCGGTGCTGAATTTGCTGCCATTGCTGCCACTGCAGTCACTACTACCACCAATGCCGACACTGCCATTGATGCTGCCTTTGCTGCCTCTCCTACCTCTGCCACTGCCGCTGCTGCGGCCATTGCCGCTGCTGCCGCCATTACCGCTGCTGCCGCCGCTGCCACTGCCTCCACTGCCGATGCCACCACTACCGCTGACGCCGCTACTACTGTCGCTGTCGCCGCTACCACTTCTGGTGCCGCTACCGCCACTGCCATCACAGCCACCATTGCCACTGGCACAGCTACCACTACTGATAATGGGCTTTTACATACCTATAATAGGCTAAAACTCAACCCAAAAAATTTGGAGAAACACAAACATATTCACACACATACACACACACACATACAGTTAATATAGACATGAACAAACACAAATTAAAGTTGATTGTCATACATTTTAAACAAAAATTTAATTTAACAATTTAATATTTTTTATTAAATTTTATAAAAACATAAACTATAAATGAAACTTTTAAATTAAATAAAAAAAATTATTTATTAACTTATTCTAATAAAATATTTTAAATAACTAAAACAAAAAAATAACAAAAAATATATTACATCTTATTAATCAATGTATCCACTAACTTTGCATAAAGTATAATCTATCAATGCATTGCCGTTGCTTTCTCTCCCTCTGCTCCTCTAATCACCAACTTTCCACTGCAAAAATGCTGTCCGAATCATGGTGCATCATGTTTGTTGAAATATGTCTTCACTTATACAAGCTTTGTATGGGAAACAATGCGGTACCATATCTGTATAGAATTTAAACCACCAAATCAAATCAAAATAAATAAATAAAAAACTATGTTTTGATAAATATATATTTCTACAGAAAATATATACATATATACTAGTATTTCACTCGTACATATATTACTATAGGATATGTACATATAAACTATAGTATTATGCGTACATATATACTGAGTACATATATATATACTTAGTATATATGTACATAAAATACAATAGTATTATATGTACGTATATGCTGACTATATACGTATGTATATATCACATTTGTTGACGGTGCAGCTGCTCCCGCTACCACTGCCGCTCCTGCCACAGCTGCTGCCACTACCACTGTAGCTGTCGATGCTGCTGTCGATGCCGCTAACACTACCACTGTCGGTGCTGCCACTGATGCTACCTCAACTACCGGTGCTGCCGCTACCGCACCTGCCACCATTGTGGCAGCCACTGATGCCGTAGTGGCACAGCTGCTGTAGCTACCGCTATTGCTAATGATGTCTCCTCTACCACTGCTGCCGATGCTGCCAGTGCTACCGGTGTTGCCACCACTACTGCCGCCACTGCCGCCTCTACCGCCACTATCGCCACCATTGCTGCCACTGCTACCATCGTTGCCGCTACTAAAAATTAATTCAAAGACACAAAAACTCTACCCAACAAATTCTACCCAAAAAATTCTACCCAAAAAATTCTAAGACACAAAAACATATTTATAGATATATAATAATAAATATTATAGACATTAAAAAACATAAATTAAATTTTATTGTCTTACCGCTTCAACAATAATCCAAAAGATGTCAAGGAATTATGTTTAGAGATAAAGAGAGTGCAAAAATAAAATGGTTTTAGAATAATAAAGATAAGATAAACTAGCCCACTTTTTGATAAAGCTGAAATCTGTAAATATGAGACCCATGCATTGGAAGGACCGTGGTAATGTCTGAATACTTTGAATCAGAAAAGCAAAGAACAAAACTAGAATAAAAAAAATTGAAACCTACAAAAAATATCATAATTATTTGCTACACCATGTCATCTATTTTAATTGTAGTTGCAGTTAGCTATTTTAAAAACAAAGTTCTGTAAGGACCTTCCAAACACTTAGTGGAAGTAATTCATGGAATGTAATTGGTATTAATCTCTGCATAAATACATGAAAGTCATGACTTTTAATTCCAAATAACTTATGATTCTTCATATCCATACATCTACCCATATATGACACATATCCATCAGGAAATTTCAAATTTTTAACCCATTAACACAATATCTGTCTTGCCTTCTTATCAAGTGTGTAGAAAACTTTAGGGAATTTTTCTATTTCCTCATTCAGTTTCAATTCAGGATGCCAACAGTAATCATTCATCTATTGTCTTGATTTTAAAGTATCTTTTATTTTTCCGTCTTCATTAAAAACATTGTTGAAAATATTGTCATAAAAAATTTTGTAATATGCATTATATCTATGTTAAGACGAATTAAATTGGACTTTCAATAGGGCAAGTACCATAATATACTATGTTTCGTCCAGCCAAATAATTTTCCTTTTGGTCAATTACTTCTAGTAGCAACCTTTTCAGTTACCTTCTTCAAACCTAAAATATGAATCTTTGTAATAATATCATCTCTTGAACGAACTGCTGGTGCAACTATCATCACAAATTTATTTTTTCGAAATGTAATTTTATTTCTTCGAGATGGATTATTCATAGGTAGAAACTTATGATGGTTATCAAACCATGACTATTTACCACTAAATTTGAGGGTAAATGCATTAGAATTTGTAAGGCTATATGGGCTTGCGAATCGTCCTATAGTACTCTAGCTAGACAACATTGAATATGCATTAAATCACTTACCATCCACATATTGGCTGCACACATAATGAAAATTTGTTTCTTTGAGATATCATATGTATTCATGCCAACATCTCATAAATGATTTAACAATCCAATAAGAGGGTGTAAGAAAACATCGAGCATGTCTTTTGGATTTTTTAGCCCTAGAACCAATATTGACAAAATCATATATAACTCCTTCAAACACAACTACGGAGACAAGTTATAAGATGTCACAATCACTGGCCATGTTGAATACTGTTGTCCAGATTTCCCAAATAGGTGAAATCCATCAGTGTAGAGACCTAATCTCATATTTCGACTTTATGCTGCAAAATCTTGATGTATATAATTAAAATACTCAAAGCAGGTGAATTTTAGGGATGACACATTATCCCTTCTTCAACCTCATGCACAGAATGCCACCTCATATCATTTGCTGTAGCATTTGATGCATATAGTCTCTGTAATCGAGAATTAATGGAAAATAATACATCTTCTTAAAGACAATCTTCAATTTTTGTAGCGTAACTACAACAAGAGTTGCCTTCCTAAAACGAGAATGGTCACAAAACTTACAACTAATTAAATCACTATCACCACCCTAATATAACATGTATCCATTTAAAAAATAATCAATTTTTCCACTGGTAGACCAATTCCTCATAGAAACTTTTTAGTGGTATAAAAGTTGTTAGTGATCAAATTATTATCCGGAACAATCTCTTTCATCAGTTCTGTCACCTGATCAAATAAATTTTCAAACATATGATTTCTGACTTAATGCTCATTAGTAGAGCCACAAGTGTCAATTGCAAATGTGTTTTACAACTAGACCACAACTCTTTATCTACAGCTTTAAGCATTTCATAAAATTTCGAGCTTCAGGATTAGGTGGTTCATCCAAGTAATCCATATTAAAGTCAGCACCAACAGCTTCCGTGATGATTCTATGTTATGTGTTTGATGATTCTTCACCACAAGTAAACAATTCAATATCATCATTTTGGTCAATATTCAGAGCCATTGTACTTTCTCTATGATAAATCCAAACAAAATAATTTGGCACATAGTCATATTTAGCCAAATGATATCTTATAGTGTTTGCATCACGAAAAATAATATTCTGACACTTGCGATGATTGCATGGACACTTAATTTTTTTTCTATCAATAAATCTTGATTGACTACATACAAAATTGATGAAAGTTTCAAGCCTAGTCAAAAAATCTTTATTCAAAAATCCATTAATAACCCTTCTGTACATCCATTGATGATCTAAGCTCATTTTGTCATGTTTTATTTACACAAAATAATGCCCAATCATTATTATAAATAAAATATTCTATTACTTTAAAATATACAAATAATTAAATAAAACTACTTATAGTTGAATATTTAAAATTTAAATATCATGAAAATCGAGGCAATGCGATTGTAGAATCTACATTAATAAATAAAGTAATTTTTAGCCCGATAAAGATTAAAAGATATCACAGTTATACTAGATAAAGGGTGCAAAGTACGATAATGCACAAGAAAAGAAAGCACAAAAAAAGACATTTAATGTTTGAAGGAGGTGAGGGAGAGAGGGAGAGATAGGGAGATGAGGAGGAGAGAGAGAGAGGGGTAGAGAAATGGGGCAACGAGGGGAGAGAGAAAGAAAGAGAAGGAGAGAGAATTAGTGAAAGGGAGAGAGAGGGAGAGAGAGAGAGAGAAAGGAAGAGAGAGAGGGAAAGAGAGAGAGAGAGAGAGAGAAAGGAAGAGAGATAGGGATAGACAGGGAAAGAGAGAAACAAGGAGAGAGATTGAGAGAGAGAAAGAGGAAGAGAGGGAGAGAGAGGGGGAGAGAGAGAACAAGCAAGAATGGAGAGCGAGAAAGAAAATAACAAGAGAGAGTGTGTGACACATAAAGAAAAAGAGGAATAGAGTGATAGGAAGAATTAGAGAGGGAGAGAGAGAGAGAGACACATAGAGAGTGCAATGTTAGAATGAAAAATTATATAAAAGAAAATAAAATTTCTTCTGTATAAACCTATCAAATATTACATCTTTTGTCATACATAAGTTCATAATTGAGCATGAGGCCCAAGGGTAGGGATTAGGTAAGAGTATGACCCTTATTTGTACTATACCATATATGAGCCTGATCAACGGACACTCTCATTCTACGTGCTTGCATATTGTTGATATTATATCTTATGCCATTTAATTTCAAATTTGTTCAACAAATTAATATTATCACATATATAATTATATGTTAGGATACATATAGTAAATATAGTTATAAATAGTTACATATAGTTAAACATATAATTATATATAGATATATGCATACAAGTAGTTATAAGTAAATATAAAAAAATGTATACAAAGATATAAACGATTATATAAATTTACATATATGTATACATAATTAAAAATAAAGTTATATTTATTTATATAAAGTTATTTATAGTTATAAGAATATTTATATATAGTTATACACATATAGTTAAACATTGTGTTATGTGTTTTTATACATATAATTATATATATTGTTACATGTAGTTATAGATATAGTTACACGTATATTAAAACTTATATTTATTCATGTATGCATATATATTTGTTCATATAATTTCATATATTTATACATATAGTTATGTATAGGTATGGATATACTAAAATACATTTTTATACTAATATATAAAAATGTTAATTAAATAAATGTTGTTAATTAATTTATTTAAATATAGTAATGTATAAAAGTTTTTATAGTTATAATTTTAGTAAGATAGAATTATTTATAGTTATTTATTAGTATACATATAATATATATTCGTTATAAAAAATTATATATCGTTAAACATTTAGTTATATATATATATATATATTCATACGAGTAGTTAAATTTAGGTATACATAAATATATACAATGTTATATACAAATATATAGATTTACATATATGTATACATATATGTATACATATATGTATAAATAGTTAAAAATATAGTTATATTTAATTATATAAAGTTTTCTTTAGTTTTACTAATATTTATATATAGATATACACATATAATTAATAATGATGTTGTATTTTATTATACATGTAATTATAAATATAGTTACATGTGATTATACATATAGTTACACGTATAGTTAAACTTATATTTATACATGTATGTATATATATTTGTTCATATAATTTCATGTATTTATACATATAGTTATGTATAGGTATTGATATACAAAAATACATTTTTTATACTAATATATAAAAATGTATATTAAATATATGTTGTTAACTATATATATAAATATAGGTTATACATTAATAATATAAAATTATGTATAGTTATATGTTATTATACATATAATATATATAGTTATAAAAAATTATATATCATTAAACATTTAGTTTTATATATATATATATATATATATATATATATATATATATATATATTTATATGAATAGTTATATTTAGTTTTACATAAATATATACAAAGTTATAAACAAGTATATAGATTTACATATATGTATGAATAGTTAAAAAATAAAGTTATATTTAATTATTTAAAGTTTTATTTAGTTTTAAAAATATTTATATATAGTTATACACATATAATTAAACATAATGTTGTATGTTGTTATACATGTAATTTTAAATATGAATTACATGTGGTTATACATATAGTTACACGTATAGGTAAACTTATATCTATACATGTAGGTATATATATTTATAGTGAAATAATTTTTGAATACTAATATATACAAATATATATTAAATATAAGTAGTAAATTATATATTTAAATATAGTTATGTATAAATTTTTTATAGTAATACTTTATAATAAGATACAATTATTTATTGTTATATGTTATTATACATATAGTATATATAACTATAAATATTTTTATATAGTTAAGCATATAGTTATATATAGATATATTCATACAAATAGTTATACATAAATATATAAAGTTATAAATAAATATATAGATTTTCATATATATATACATACTTACAAATATAACTATATTTAATTATGTAGAGTGTTATATAGTTATACATATATTTATATATAGTCATACAACTTCAATAAATATCTAAAATATGGCCAGCAATGATCTTTAGAGAGAGAGAGAGAGAAGAGATACTATATTTCTACAATTTTCCACATGAGTAGGAAGTTACTTTGAATGGCCATTTACTACAACTTCTATAGGGAAGAGATGTTCTGCTAAAGCATCATGTTTTTCTTCCATATATATGTATGTCCATATATATATATATATTTATATATGTAAAAATATGAAGATATATGCATGAAAATGAAAAAAAATTATATAAAAAAAATTTACTCAATAATAACAATATATAACTAAAACTCATGCCTTAATATAATGAATAAAAATGATTGATGAAACTTTACATATCGAGTATTCACATAAAAAATAAAACAACTAAATAAAATAAATAAAATCTTACAATAATATAATATTATGAATAAAAAAAATAAAATGGCATTATCATTTATTAAATAAAATAAAAATTCACTTATAAATACAAAAAGAAACTATATATACTCTTAATCTATATGAATCATCTCATCCTAGTATCTCAAGATAATAAAATATAATATTACAATATAATTCTCAATAGTTTTGAAATTTTTATTTTTATTTACAACTTATTAATGTTCTTTATAATTCATTTTGCTGTATTTTTATGATATGTTACTATTTTTTTTATTATATTGTATTGACGTTCTTGAATTTATATTAATTTATATTTATTTATTAAGATATGAAATAATATTTAATAATTATTGACTAAAAAATAATTTGTAAATATGTTTATATCATATTAAACTATAAAAGAGTTCTCACATAAAAGAGTACTAACATATATTCACTAGTATATAAAATAATGTTTTATTAATGATACATACATTTCCATAATACTTCTCATATTTTCTATAGTCTTTATTACTATTTATTGCGAGATACATCTGTGACAAATTTTGTGATACACGAAACATAGATTCAAGCTTGTAGGTCACAACTAATAGTTATAATAATCAATTAATAACTACAATGTTCAACTAACAAATACTAATAATATTTATTAGTTTTTTAAATTGTTTAAAATAAACATATTGCAGCACAGAAAAATTACCATCTGTTAAAAGATGATGTTATTAACACGACAGGATAAAGGGTATCCTAACGAATGTTGTCGTAATGAGAATACTCTTGTATGATATGAAATTCAACAACGTTACAGAGATACCCTAACTCTTAATAATCCACATTTGTTAATGGTATAAATTATAGTTAATATAAATTTGGTAGAAGTTGAATTGTTAGACTAATAATAAACTACATTGTTATAGATAAAATCATAAACATAAGTTAAAACATTTTTTGGTAGAAAAAAATCTATTGTGTTGCATGACATTGTGAGGATTATAAACATTAAAAATTTCTAAATATTTTTAATAGTTTTATATCCTCTATCTAAAGTAAAATTGTTATAGATTTAAAATATTATACATTTTTTATCTACCTACCCATCTCCCAAACTCAACCCAAAATTATTATTTGGCTCATATATAAGCTATGAGGCTTCAAGATTAGAATAGGTAAAACTCACGTCCCAACATCTGAACAACATGATAAATGATAGCACCATTGAAAACTTATCCAACATCTACGAGGATCAGACTCATATTTTCAGTGTTAGAGTATTCATCATCTTTTGCCAATTAGTCTACCATGTTGTTAGTTCAGATTTTTATTACCATGCTATTTGTTTTTTAAAAATATTATTCTTGATATTAATTATGTACAAATAAGTTTGGTTCTTATATTTTATACTAACTTAGCCTGAGTGTCCATGACACATTACTATATGTTGATCTTATTATATTAGTATGAAATCATTATTTTAATATTACTAAACTTGATTCAACAAGTTCACTCATCACTAACATAAGAGAGATCACAAGGAATCACACACTATGAGACATCTATTGAAGGAATATTGAAATTATTAGAAATATAAGTGTTTTATTTCAAGAAACATAAATATGAAGTTATTATGTTTGAGATGATTTTGAAATAAATTTAATTTACAAAATGTTAGATACATGATAAATATAAATCTTTACACACACACACACACACACACACACACACACACACACACACACACACACACACACACACCATGATAATCTTTGTTAAAGATAAGTGCAACCATAAGAATATAAATTAATCATGTAAGAAAATTATAATAAATTCTATGATAAAATTAATAAGAATAATTATTTTTATATCATATGTTGACTTACAAGCTTATCACATGCTTACGTGCATGAATATCATGTGTTAGTATGTATTATTTCCATATCTTGGCTTACATGGGTAATAAGTATTTGATTATGTGCTTACTATATGTTCTCGTGCTTTAATATCAAGTGCTTGAAAGTGTGCTTATTATATGATGTTGTGTATACCTGCCAAGGATTGAGAAACTCATGTAAAATTTGACATGTGAAAGCTATGTGTTGGCTTACTAAATGTTGCATCAAAAATTATAAAACATGGAATCTTGCCTATAAATAAAAGTGATTTGGGGTTCCTAGCACACAACGACACATATCATGAGAACATTTCAAAGTGAATTGAGAAACTCTTGCTCAATTATTTTCAATTACATGTGTTAATATTATTGAGTTTTCTAGAAGTTGGTAGATTTGTTCAAACTGGTTCAATCGAGTATAATCAGTTTAATTTAATTTGACATGCTAAACTTTTATTTTATTTATTTTATTTGCTATATTTGTTTTATTTATTTTATTTATTTTATTATTTTATTTATCTTATTTATCTTATTTATCTTATTTATCTTATTTATCTTATTTATCTTATTTATCTTATTTATCTTATTTAACTTATTTATCTTATTTAACTTATTTATCTTATTTATCTTATTTTATTTTATTTTTGAATTCAATCATTACTCATTTTTGAATATTTTTTTGTAAATATCAAGTCGGCATACCTAAGTATGTATACTAGTTATGTATAAAATACACATGCATATTGATGTATCCTATTTTTGTAGAAATCAAGTAAACAAACCTAAGTATATATACTATTTATATATTGTTTTTGTATAGGGTCACCATCAAAATCAACACAATGACAACGTATTATATAACAAATACATGAAGCATGTATAGGAATAAGTTTATATACGAAATCCATGCATACCATGTTGATCAAAGAAGAAATTCGGAAACAAAAAAAAACAGAATAAAAATGCGTACTCTTCGATTAAGCAATCCAAGATAATCGATGAAAAATAAATGTATAAATGCACCTCAAATCAATTACAAATTAAAACTTAAACCTCAAATTAATTTTAGTTGAATCGGCATCAAGAGATAATGACGGAATGAGGAGGAATTCGGCTCTGTTACTGTTAGAGATGCGTCATGTCGAGAGAGAGAATGTATATTTTAGGATAATATTTATATTTTTAATTATTAAAACATTAAATAAACAATATATATATATAATAAAAAAATACTCATTAATTTTATTTACTATCAAAATATTTTCAACAAAATTAATGTGCATGTATTAAGCTACAAATGAAAAATAAATACCTTACAATTTTTTATTATAATATTAATTAAACAATAAATATATAAATAAAAAAAAACATGTTTTGCCTGAAAAATAAATTAAATAGGTATGAAATTAATTAACTTCATATAATAATATATAAATGAAAGATGATTTGTCTTCTAGCCACTCGCCTAAAAGTTATAAAATAAAATAATGTTAAAAAAACTATAAAAATTTATATTTTATGGTAATACATTTTTAATGAATCCATATTAATTTTTATGAAGATAATATGAAATAATTTTATATGCACAAAATTTCATATTATTTGATATAATTAATAATTTTTAAAATTCAAAAAATTACTTAAAGTAAGAAGATAATAAAAAAAATAATATTTATTATTTTATTAAAAACTTTATGTTTAAAGCTAATTGTAAAAATTTTATTTAATTATTTAATTTTTATAAATTTTAGTAGGATTAAACATCTATATATTTATTTATAATTATTATTTTTTTAATTTTATTGAAAAAATTATATTTTATTATATTTCAAGATTTTCAAGATTTGTATTAATAATTTTTTAAAAGTTTTCTATAATCTTTAAATTTTTCTAATACATATAATAATATTAATATTTACTAGTTTATTCATCAATTCATATATTTTTGACAATATTTTCTATTTTATCATTCAATGAATTAATTTAAATTTAAATTAGTAGAAATTTTAATGTATGTTAATTTGATTTTTAAATTATCAAAAAAATTATTATACTTTTTGAATTAATTATTTAATGTTATTTTAATTTAAATTATTTAGTTTCTTAATTAAAAATTTTATAAAAATTTTTAGTAGAATTTTTTAAAATATTAATACATCATAAAAATGGTTATTTTAGTCCTTATTACTATAATTTTTTTGTATTTTTATATATTTTAAATTAATTATTTATAATATTATTATTTTTTTGATTTTATGAGAAGAATGTGTGTTTCAAGGATTGCTCATCTATAGAGTAATAACATAAATTTAATAAACATAATTAAATAAAATATTAAAATAAATAATAAATAAAATAATTATATAATTAAATATTGGCTAGGGAAATATCATCGCAAAATCCGTAGCTAAATTACGGGTTTTATAAGCTAGGAAAAATTCATCGCTATATTATGGATTTTATTAGCTCGAGAAAATCCATCGCTAAATCTGTTGCTAAATTACAAATTTTATAAGCTAAGGAAATTCCGTCCCTATATCCATCTCAAAATTAAGGATTTTATTTTCTACAAAAATTTCATCACTAAATTCGTCACTAATTTATGAATTTTATTAGCTAGTGATATTCGCTCGCTAAATCCATAGCTAAAATATGGATTCTATTAGCTAGTAAAAATCCCTTGCTAAATCCTTAGCTAAATTACTTATTTTATTAGTAAGGAAAAATTCATCGCTAAATTTGTCTTTAAATCCATTACTAAATCAAGGATTTTATTAGCAAGGGAAAGTCAGTTGCTAAATCTGTCACTAAATCATGAATTTTATTAGCAGGGGAAAATCCGTCGCTAAATCAAGGATTTTATTAGCAAGAAAAAATCAATCACTAAATCTGTCGCCAAATGAATGATTTTATTAGTAAAAGAAATTCCGTTGCTAAATCCAACACTAAAATTTAGCAAGAAAAAATCCGTCGCTAAATCCGTTACGAATTTCAGGCTTTTATTAGCGAGAGATTTTTTGTTGCAATATCCGTCACTAAAATCCCCACTTTTCTTTAAGGGAAATTACGAAAATTTTCTGTCGCTAATCAGCCGTTTAATCCATCGCTAAAATCCCTGCTTTTCTTGAACAAAAGTTATGAAAATTTTTAATTGCTAATCCATCGCTAAATCTGTTGCTAAATCCGTTGCTAAAATCCATACTTTTCATGAAGGGATGTTCTGAAAATTTTTCGTCACTAATTTGTCGCTAAAATCCCAACTTTTCTTTAATAAGATTTTCGAAAATTTTTCCCTCGCTAATTCGTCACTAATCCATTGCTATTTTTTTTTTCAATAAAAATTATCAATTCTTTGCTATTCACTAGCTAATTCCTTGTAAATTAGCTAGGGATTAGTCCTAGCTAATTTTCCTTAGCTAAATCGATATTTTCTAGTAGTGAAATAAAACTTGAATTCAAATCAACTTAGGGTCAGTTTGGTAGAAATTTTCAAAAGTGTTTATAGGGTTAAAAATAATTTTAAGTGTTTTTAAGACAAAAATTTTATTAGTAATATTTTAAATAATTTTTTTAAAATCATAAAAAAAAACTTGAAGTATTCTTTTAATAAGTACACTAACATATTTATTTTTTAAATCATCAAAATTTTTTTGATGTAATTAAAACATCTATATATGTATCGTTAAATATATGTTTATTTTCTTTTAAATTTTTTGAAAAATTTAAAATATTTTTTATAATTCAAAAATTTTAAATATTTTAGTAAATATTTTTTTAAAAGATTCATATAATCACAAAATTTTATTTTTATATTAAATAAAATAAATATTTACTTGTTTATTCATTAATTCATGTAATTTTATAATTTTTTTAATTTTATCATACAATTAAATATTTTAGCTTTTTATTAGTATTAATTTTTATGTATGTTCATTTATTATTTTAAATATCTTTAAAATGATTAATTATATAATTAATTATTTAATGTTTATTTAATAAAATATTTAAATAACATAATTAAATTTTTTGGAAAAATATTTTCTATATTTTTTAAAAAATTTTATAATCATAAAAAATAGTTATTTTAGTCTTTATTAATATCAATTTTTATTTGTATTTAAATATTTTTGCAATTATTTATTTATAATATCTTATTTTCATAATTATATGGGAAGAAAGTGTCTTTCAAGGTTTGCTCATGCATAGACCATGACATATATTTAATATAAAAAATTACTCAAAATATTAAAACAAATAATATATAAAAAAATTTAAATCATTAAAGATTAGCAATGAAAATTATCCCCAGCCCAAATAGCTAAAGAAATATTCATAGCTAAACTCATATATTTTGTGAAAAATATCATTATAGGAATAATCACTGGCAATTAAATATAAAATCATAAAAAATATTTCAGAATATTTTTAACGAGGGATTTTGTATCCAACTAATTAGCTAGGAGAAATCCATCTCTTAAGTCATTGCTAAAATGCCCACCAATCTTTGCATTAAAATTTAGGATAATATTAGTTAGAGACATTTTTAAATCTAAAATTTCCACCTCTAATCCATCACAAATTCATTGAAAATTTGTAAATTAATGTAAAATCAAGCATCTCTTGCTATTCTCTAGCTAATCCATCGCTAATTAGCTAGGGATTATTTCTCTAGCTAAATTCCCATAGCTAAATAGACATTTTATTATAGTGAAATAGACATATTGATAAATAGATAGATAGACAAAATATAAACAGATAGAGACAGATAGGTAGATAAACAGATAGATAGATAGATTGGTTGATAGATAGATAAATAGATAGATAAAAAGATAGATAAATAGATAGATAGATAAGTAGATAGATAAACAGATAGATAGATAAACAGATAGATAGATAAACATATAGATAGACTAAAAGATAGATAGATAAATAAATAGATAGATAGATATTAAGTTAGATAGATAGATAGATGAATAAATAGATAGGTAGATAGATATATTGAATGAAAGAAAGAAAGATAGATAAATAGACAGATAGATAGACAGATACATAGATATATAGATAGATACTAAGATACATACATACATTGATATATATAGACATAGATAGATAAATAAATAGATAAATAGATAGACATATAGATAGATCGATCGATAAATAGACATATAGATAAATAGATCGATAAATAGACATATAGAGAAATAGATAGACATATACTTAGACAAATAGATAGATAGATAGATAAACAAACCGATATATAGATAGATAGATAGACAGACAAAAAAATAAAAAGATAGATAGATAGATAGACAGACAGATAGATAGATATACAGATATATAAATAGATAGATACAGGGATAGATAGAAACAAAATAGACAATTAGATAGACAAATAATAGAAAAAAGATGGATAGATATATGGACAAAAAGATAGATAGATAGACAGTCAGATAGACACACATATAGAAAGACACACTGATAGATTGACACAAATAGATAAAAAAACAGACAAATAAATAGATAGATAGACATTAAGACAAACACAAAAACTAACAGAAAGATAGTCAGCCAGGTAGATAGTCAGGTAGGTAGGTGGACAAATAGACAGACAGATAGATAAACACACAAACAAACAAATAGATAGGCAGACAAAAAGAAAGAAAGATAGATAGAGAGACAAATTGATAGACAAATATATTGACAAATTGATTGGCAGATAGATATAGAAATATATAAGAAGATAGAAAAATAGATAGATTAAGAGATAGATTGAAAAATAGATATATTAAGAGATAGATAGACAGATAAATAGACATATAGATTGAAAGAAAGAAATATAGATAAATAGATATAAAGATTGATAGATAAATAGATAGACAGACAGATAGATAGAAAGATGGATAGATATTAAAATAGAAAAATATACAGATAGATAGATATATAGATAGAAAGACAAACAAACAAACAAACAAATATATAGATAGAGATATAAATAGATACACAAATAGAAAGATAGATAAAGAGTCAGGGAGATAGAAATTCAATTTGTTAGGTAGACAAATAGATAGATATATAAATAGATAGATAGACAACCAAATAGACAGTCAAATAGATAGGCAAATAGAAAAATAGACATATAGATAGTTTGATAGATAGATTAATAGACAAATTGATATACTGATATATAGAAAGATTGATACACAACTTGATTGAAAGAAAGTTAGAATGATAAATATATACATAGATATATATATATATATATAGTCAGATAGATATAAATAGATAAATAGATAGACAGATAGAAAGATATATATATATATATATATATATATATAGATAGATAGATAGATAGATAGAGAGATTGATATACAGATTGATATATAGATTGATATAGAGATTGAAAGATAAACATATAGATATACAACCAGATAGAAAAACAGATAGATAGATAGAAAGATAGACTGATAGATAGACAGATGGAGAGATTTTTATACTTCAGGCAGGTAGACAATTAGGCAGGTAGGCATGCAGGCAGACAAAAAGACAGCCGAACTAATAGACAAATAGATACAAGATAGAAAGACATTTAGATAAACAAATAGATAGTTAGATAGATAGATAGATAGTTTGATAGATAGATAGTTTGATAGATAGATTAATTGACAGATTAAAAGATTGATAGATAGACTAATTGATAGGCAAATTATTAGATATATAGATAGCCAGATAAATAGATAGATAGACATACACATAAAGAGATTGATATATAGATAGAAAGATTAATTGATTTATAGATAGAATGATAGATATACATATAGATAGACATATAGATCTATAGATTATTAGAGAAATAGAAAGATAGATAAATAAATAGATAGATAGATAGACAAAAAGATAGATAATTAAATAGATATATATATATAAATATATATATAAAGATATAGATAAAAAGATGGATAGAAAGATAGATAGAATGTTAGATAGAAAGACATATAGATAGTTATATAATTAGATAGATAGCCAGATATATAGACAGACAGATAGATAGACATACAGATAGATACACAGATTTATATACATATAGATAAACAAATAGTTTGAAGACATTCATACTGACACACAGACAGACAGATTGACATTAAAGTAGGAAGATAATTAGGGAGACAGTCAGACAAATAGATAGAACGATATATAGATAGATAGACAAACAAACAGATATATAGATAAATAGACTAGTAGATAGATGATAGACAAATAGATAGATGGATTGATAGACAGATATATCGACAAATAGATAGACAGATAGAGAGATATTAAGATAGATAGAAATATAGATAGAAATATAGATAGATTAGATAGATTGATTGATAAATTGATAGATATACATATAGATAGATAGATAGACAGACAGATAGATAGATAATTAATCAAATAGATATACATGTAGATAAATAGATAGAAAGAGAGATATGCAAACAAACAAATAGACGGATAGATAGACACATAGACAGACAAATAAACAGACAAACTGACAGATAGATATTAGATAGATAGATTGATGGATTGATAGATAAATAGATAGACAAACATAGAGATAGATAGATAGACAAATAGATAAGTAGATTAATAAATTGATAGATAGAGAGATACATAGACAAACATACATACATAAAGTTAGATAGATAGATAGACAGACAAATATAGTGATATTAAGATAGACAAATAGAAAGAAAGATAGATAGATAGACAGACAGATAAACAAATAGATAGAATGAAAGATAGAATGGTAGATAGTAAATAAATTGATACATAGATAGATAGATAGATAAAATTCATATAGATAACCAAATAGATAGACATATAGATAGATAGATATACAGATAAATAGACAGATAAAAAGATAGATTAATAGGGAGAAGGATAGATAGATTAGTTTATAGATTTATAGACAAAATGATTAATAGATTCATAGATTGATTGATAGACAAACAGATAGACAAATAAATAGATTTAGATATAGTTAGATTGATAGATAGATTAATGATAGATTAATAAATATATAGATAAATATAAATATATAAATATACACTTTGATAGAAATATTGATAGATAGATAGATAAACAGATATATAAATAGATAGATAGTTAGATAAATAGACAAGTTTATTGATAGATTGAAATATAGACTGAAAGTCATATTGATAGATAGATTGGTAGAGAGATTTATAAACAATTAGAATGAAATATAGATAAATAGATAGATAGACAGATAATATATAGATAGATATATAGCTAGATAGACAAATAGATAGAAAAATAAATTGATAGATAGATAGATAGACTTTATGATAGATAGATAGATACATATACAAATAGATATACAAATATATAGATAATAAATAGATAGATAGATAGAGAGACAAATAGAAAATAGATAGATAAATAGATTTATAGATAAATTGATTAATAGATAGATTGATTGAAATAGATAAACTAAATAGATTCATATACTTATTATAAGACTGATAAATATTCAATTTGATAGATAGATAGATAGACTAATAGATAAATACATAGATAGATAGATAGATTAAATGATAGACAAATTGATATATAGATTTATAAACATATTTATAGATAAATTTATATACATATTTATAGACACGTTTATTGATCAATTGATTGATTGATAGATTGATAGATTGATAGACAGATTAATAGATAGATTGATAGACAGATTAATTGTTATATTGATAAAAAAATAGATAGACAGATAGATAAATAAACATATAGATAAACATATCGGTAGATAGATAGATAAATAGATAGATTGATAGATTGATAGATTGATAGATGAATTCATATAAAAATTGATAGATAAATTTATCGACAGATTGATAGATAGATTAATATAATGATTGATAAATAGAATGATAGATAGATAGATATGTAAATAGATATATAGATAGACATATAGATATATAGACCAATAAACACATAGATAGACATAAATATAGCTAGAAAGCTAGATAGAATATTAGGAAGATATAAAGATAGATAGGTATACAGATAGAAAGGCATATAGATAGACTGATAGACAGATAGATTGACATATAGATGGATAGAAAGATAGACAAAAAATAGATAGATAGATTGATTGATAAATAGATAGATAGATAGAAAAACACACAGATAGATAGATAGACATATAGATAAGTATATAGATTTACTATTAAATATATAGATAGATTAACATATAAATAGATAGATAAAAAGATTAATAGATTGATAGAAAGATAATAGACAAATACATTGAAAAATAGATAAACATATAGAAAAACAAACAAATAGTTAGATAGTTAGATAGATAGACACATAGATAGAAAGCTAATTAGATAGATAGATATATAGACAGATATATAGATAAATAGACTAATAGATAGCAGTTTGATAGACATATGGATAGATAAATAGACAGACAAATAGTCAAGCATACAAATAGATAGTCATAGAGACAAATAGTCAGTCAGACGGATAGACTAATAGAAAGATAGATAGACTAAGTGACAAACAGATAGATAGATAGACAAACATATAGATAAATAGATAGATAGACATAAATATAGACAAATAGTTAGAGAAATAGATAGATAGACTAACAAAAATATATATAAAAAATTAGATAGATAGATAGACAGATAAATAAATAGATAATAAGAGATATAGATATATAAATAGATAGACAAATAGATAGATAGAATGTTAGGAAAATAGATAGATCGATAGACATATAGATAGATAGATAAATACATAGTTAGATAGAATGATAGTTAGACAGATAGAAGGAAAAATAGATAGATAGATAAATTAATATATAGATAGATATACACACATACATACAGATAGATAGACAGATAGAAAGATAAACAGAGTGATAGATAGATAGATAGACAGATAGATACATACATAGATAGATATACAAATAGTTAGATAGATAGATAGAAAAATAGATAGATAGATAAATAAATTTATATATAAATAGATATATAGATAGAAAGATAGCCAGATAGATATATAGATAGGTTGACATATTGAATAATTGATTGATAGATATATTGATAAATAAATTGATAGAATGATTGAAAGACAATATTGATAAATAGATTTATAGAAAGATTGATATATAGATTCAGAAAAAATTGATAGATAGATTGATAGACAGATTGATAGAGAGATTGATAGATAGATTGATACATAAATAGATAGACAAAAAAACATTTTGATAGACTTTTTGATAGACAGATTGATAGATAGATTGACAGACAAATTGATAAAAAAAATAAATACACTAATAGATTGATAGATAGATGGATAGATAGACAGATAGATAGACATATAGATAAAAAGATAGATAGATAGATAGAAATATAGATAGATAGTTAGTAAGTTAGATAGAAAGAAAGATTGATAGATAAATTGATAGACAAATTCATAGAATAGATTGTTAGATAGATTGATAGAGAGACTGATAGACAAATTGATTGACATATTAATAGAAAGATTGATATATAGATAGATAGATAGACAGAATGATAAATAGATAGATAGATAGTCATATATATAGATAGATTAATAGATACACAAACAGATAGATAGACAGATAGATAGATATATTGATATACACATAAATTGAATGATAGATAGATAGACAGATAGATAAATTTATTGATAGATAGAATGATAGAAAGATTGATAGATATAGTGATAAACAAATTGATATACAAATAGATAGATAGATTAATAAACATAATGATAGACATTTTCAAAAATAGATTGTTAGACAGATTAATAGATGGATTGTTTGATATATTGATAGAAAGAATGATAGACAGATTGGTAGATAGATTGATAGACAAATTGGTAGATAGAAAGATAGAAAAACATCTAGATAAATACATAGACTAATAAAGAGATAGATAGATTAATACACATATGGATAGACAAAAAGATAGGGAGATGGATAGACAGATTGATAGATCGATTAATAGAAAGATTTATATACAGATTGATAGTAAGAATGATAGACAGATTGATATACAAATAGATAGAGAGTTTGATAAATAAATAGATAAATAGATTGGCTTATTTATATACACATAGATTGCTAGATAGTTAAACAGATAGATAGAAAGATAGATATACACAAAGATAATAGATAGATAGATAGATACATTGACAGCTAGATAGATGGATAGATAGATATATGGATTATTAAATAGTTAGATTGAGAAATTTATTGATAGATAGATTCACAAATAGATAGACAAATAGATAGGCAAATATATAGAAAAATGATATACATATAGATTGACAAAGAGATGGATAGAAAAAGAAAGATATAGAGACATATAGAAACACAGATAGATAGACATATAAATTGATAGATAGATAGAAATAGATACATAGATAGAAATATAGATAGATAGTTAGACAAATAGAGAAACAAATAGATATATAGATAGAAGATAAATAGCTAGCTAGATAGATAGATAATTAGATAGAGAGATATACAAACATATTGATAAACAAATAGATAGATAAATAGATAGATAAAAATATAGATAGATAAATTGATAGACAGACAAATAGATAGATAGACAAATAGATAGACAGATAGACATATAGTTAGACATATAGATAGAAAGATAGATAGATATATAGATAGATATATAGATAGACATATAGATAGATAATTAGACTATAGACAGACAAATAGAAAGAAAGAAAGATATATATACAGATAGACATATATACACAATTAGGCTGCTAGATTATCAGGTAGGTAGAAAGCGAGATAGACGAACAAATAAGAAAACAAATAGATAGATAGAAAGATAGATATATAAATTGATAGATTGATTAAAGACAATAGATAGAAATATTGATAGATAGATTTCTAGAAAAATACAAATAAAAATAGATAAAGATAGATAGATAAATAGGTAGACTGATAGATAAACATATAATTTGACAAATAGATAGAAAAATACATAAATAGAAAAATAGATAGAAATAATTATATAAAGATATATCAATAGATAGATAGATAGATTGTTAGTTAGTTAGTTACTTAGATATATAGATTGATTGATAAATTAATATAAAAATAAATAGAAAAATTACTAGACAGATTGATTGATTAATTGATTGACAGATCAATATATAGATAGATATATAGATAGATATATAGATTGATTGATATAGAGATAGATAAACATAATGAAAGACATATAGATAGATAGATATACAGATAAGTAGTCAAATAGATATGTATGTTATGAGATAGATAAATAGACATATATATAGAGATACAGATAGATAGATAGATAGATAGACAGTTAGATTTAGAGATATATATACAAGATAGATAGACATATAGTTAGATAAATAGTTAGATAGAGAGACAGATAGAAAGATAAATAGATAGATAGATAAACAGATATATAGTTAGATAGATAGACATATAGACCATTATATAGACAAATAGATAGATAAAAATATAAATTGATAGATAGATAAATAGATAAACAATTAGATAGACAAATAAATAGATAGATAGTTATACAGATTGATAGATAGATTGAAAGACAGAGAGATTGAAAGATTGATAGACAATTAGATAGAAAAATAGATAAGCATATAGATAAATAGATAGACATATAGATAGACTGAAAGACTGATAGACATGTTTGTATATATATATATATAGATAGATAGAAATATTGATATATAGATTGATAGACAAATTATTAAAAAGTTTGATAGATAGATTGATAGACTAATTTATTGACATATTGATCGATTGATTGATAGATAGATTGATTGATTGATTGTTTGACCAATTGATAGATAGATTCATAGATACATTGTTAGATAGATTAAATGATAAATAGATAGATAGACATATAAATACAAATATAGATTGATAAAAAGATAGATAGATAGATAGACAGATAGTTAAATAGATAGACAAATAGAAAGGAAGATAGATAGATTGATAAATAGATATATATAAAAATAGACAAATAGATAGACAAAAAGATAAATAAAAAGATAGACAGATAAACAGATAGATAAATATATACATAAATAAATAAACACATAGATATATAGATAGATAGAAAGATAGATAGACATATATATAAATAGATAATAGATTTTTAGAAAGATAGAAAGATTGATAGATAGATAGATAGCATATATATAGAAAGAATGAGAAACACAAAGATAGATAATTATATAGATAGATAGTAAGATAGATAGTTAAAAGATATATAGACATATAATAGAGAGATATATAGAAAGTTTGATAAACATATAGATAGATAGATAGATAGATGATATAGATATACAAATAAACAAATAGATAAATAGATAGATTTATAGAGAGACGGATAGATAGATAGACATATAGATATATAAAGAGTTAGAAATATAGATATATAAATTGATAGACAAATAAGATCAACAGATAAATAAATAGATAGATAGATAGACAAATAGATATACATATAAATAGACAAAATATATACAGATAGATAGATAGACCTATAGATACAAAGTCGATCAGGCATGTAGACAATCAAGCATATCGAAAGATAAAAAGATACATAGATATATATACAGTCAAATAAATAGATATATAGATAAATTACTAGATAGTTAAATAGATATATTGATTGATTCATAGACAGACAGACAGATAGATAGACAGAGTTAGACAAATAGATAGATGATATTAATAGACAAATAGATAAATGGATTGATATATAGATTGACATATATATTGATAGATAGATAGATAGAAATATAAATAGATTTATAGATGGATAGATAGATATATAAACATATAGATAGACACATAGATAGTTAGAAAGATTGAGATATAGATTGATAGAGAGATATAAAGATTTACAGATAGAAAGATAGACAGATAGAATGATAGATAGATAGATAGATAACTAGATTGATAGATAAATAGATAGATTAAGTGAAAGATAGGTATATTGACAATTGATAGATAGATAAAGATAGATACATAGATATAAAGAAAGATAAATAGTTAGATTGATAAATAGATTGATAAATAAATAGTTAGATAGAAAATAGATAAATAAATAGATAGATATATAGACATATAGATAGACAGATAGAAGATAGATAAATTGACAAATTGATGGACAAAATGATATATAGATTGATACATAGATTAATAGATAGATTCTTAGTCATATTAATAAACAGATAATAGTAAAATTAATAGACAGATTGATAGACAGATTAATAAATAGATTGATAGACAAATGATTGATTGACAAATAGATAGAAAACTAGATAGATAGATAGATTGCCGTACATATTTATAGACAAATTTATAGACAATTTTATAGGCAAATTGATATATAGTTTGATAGCCAAATTGATAGATCGATTGATAGAAAATTTAATAGTTATATTGATAGACAGATTGATAGATTGTTTGATATATAGATTCGTAGATATATTGATATAGATTGATAGATAGATTGATAGATAGAAAGTTTGTCAGATTAATAGAAAGAAAGATAGAGAGATAGATAGATATATTTATAGACAGATAGATAAATAGATAGATTGACCGATAGATATTTAGACTTATAGATACATAGATAGATAATAGATAGACATATAGACAGATAGATTGATTGACAAATAAATAGACAGATAGATTGATTGATTGATAATGAGATTAATAGATAGATTGATAAATAGATTGAAAGAAAGATTGATAGAAAAATTGATAAAAAGATAGAAAGATAAGTTTGATAAATAGATAGATAGATAGATAGACATATAGATAGAAATATAGATAGATAGATATATAGACATATATATAGACAGAAAGATATATAGATTATTATGAAGATAAAAAGAGAGATTGATAGTCAAATAGATAGATATATAGATATATAGATAGATAGATAGATAGATAGAAAGCTAGATAGATAGATAATTATATATATAGATTTATAGATAGATTGATAGACAATTAGATATACAGATAGATAGACATATAGACAGAAAGATTGATAGATAAATTCATAGAAAGTTGATAGACAGATAGATAGACAGATAGATATAAAGATAGATATATAAACATACAAAGAAAGAAATAGTTAGATCGACATACATACCTACAGATAGACAGATAGATATACAAACCAACAGATAGATATACAGACCAACAGATAGATCAATTATCAGGCATGCACACAATCATGCTGGTAGATATACAAACATACATAAAGATAGAAAGATATACAAACATACCGATAGATATATAGATAGATAGATAGACAGACATACATATAGAACGAAAGAAAGATATATAGATAGATATATATACATAATTATTTAAAGATAGATAGATAGATATATAGATAGATCGATAGATACATAGAGATAAACACATAATTATAAATAGATAAATAGATACAAAAATAGAAAGACAATAAGACAAAAAGGGAGATAGATAGGTTGATTAAAAGCCATATAGAGAAATAGATAGATAGTAAGATAGGCAGATAGACTGGAAGACAAGTATATGCATAGATAGATAGACAAATAGATAATTAGACATGTATCTAGATAGATAGATAAACATATAGATAGATAATCAAATAGATAGATAGAGTTATAGACAGATAGGTAGATAGACATATTTAAAGATAGACAGACAGATATATAGTTTTATAGAGTGATAGCGAGATAAATAGATAGTCTAATTGAAAGATTATCAGATAAGTAGATAGAAAGATAGATAGATAGATAGATAGACATTTAGATAGATAGATAAATAGATAGATATGTATATATTTCGATAGGAAGATAGATAGACTAATAGATATATAGATAAATAGAAATATAGATAGAGAGATAGAGATACAGATAAAAAGACAAAGATATAGATAGATAAATAGACAAATATATAAATATATAAATAAATTGATACAGAGATAGATATAGATCGAATGATATAAAGATAGAAATGTTGACAGATAGATAGGTAAATAGATAAACTAATAGACTGATATATAGATAAATAGATGGTTAGTTAGTTAGATAGAATAATATGTAGTTAACTAGCTAGGTAAGTAGGTAGGTAGATCGATAGACAGAAAGATAAATAGATAGATAGACAAATATCAAATATACTGGTAGATAGATAGATAGACTTATAGATAGAAATACATATAGATATATATATAGATTAAGATATAGAGAAAAAGAAATAGCTAGATAGATAGATAGATAGATTGATAGATAGTCTAGTAGAAAGATAGAGTGATCGGTCGATAGACAAATACACAGGTAGACCTATGACAAAAATAGATAGACATGTAGACAGATAGACATATAGATAGATAGGAAGACATATAGATATACCGATAGACAAATAGATAGGCATATAGAAAATAAACAAATAAATAGATAGTAAGATAGAAAGATTGATAGATAGATTGATAGAGAGATAAATAGACACATAGATAGCCATATAGATAGTCAGATAAATATACAAATAGATAGATAGATTATTATAAAGATAGATAGACAGAGAGATATAGAGATAGATATACATATTCATAGATAATGAGATTGATAGATAGAGAGAGATATACAAATAGATAGATAGATTGATTGATAGAGAGATAGATATATAGATACATAGACAAATTGATACACATATAAATAGACATATATATAGATATATAGTAAGATTGAAAGATTGATAGATATATAGAGAGATCAATAGATATAGATTGAAAGGTAGAGAGACAGACAGACAGATAGATAGATTTATAGATAAATAGACAGACAAATAGACAGACAGATTTATAGATAAATAGATAGATAAATAAATAGGCAGATAGTTAGATAGATAGATAGAAAAATAGATAGATAGATAGACAGATAGATAAAATGATATATAAATAATTATATAAATAAATAGACAAAGAGATAGATAGATAGATAGACATATATATAGACAAATAGATTTTTTGATAGATACACAGATAGATAGAGAAATATATACATAATTTGATAATCAAATTGATATATAAATTTATAGATAGGTTGATAGACAGATTGATAAAAATATATATAGACAAATTGATAGAAAAATAGATTCATAGATATATAAATAGCTAGATAGAGAGATAGAAAAACAAATAGATAGATTAATAGATAAATAGATAGATAGATACAAAGACATATAGATATATATATATATATATATATAGATAGATAAAATGAAAGAAAGAAAGATAGAATGATAGATTTAATAATAGATAGTTAGACAGATAGACAGATAAAATAATAGATATATAAACAGATAATTAGATAGAGAGATAGACAAATAGATACAAATATATATATATATATATATATATATATAGTTAGACAAATATATAGATAGATATATAGATAGACTGATAGATTGATAGACTAAAATATAGAAAGAAAGAAATATAAAAATACATAAAGACTGAAAGATAGAAAAATAGAAAGAAATATAAACATACAAACAAAAAGATAGACATTTAGAGATATGCAGCAACACAAATATATAAACATACTTACATAGATATAGATAGATAGACAGACAAATAGATATTCATAGATGTAGACTAACAAATATATAGATAGACACTAATAGAAAGAGAGACAGATAAAGAGATAGATCTATAGATAGACTTATAGATATATAGATTGACAGTCAGGTATATAGATAGTCAGGCATAAAGATAGACAAAATAATAGAAAGATAGACATACAAATAAATAAATAGACAGATAAACAGACTAATAGATACATAGACAGAAAAATATATAGAAAGATAAATACTATGATAGATAGATAGATAGAAGTTCTAGGTAATTTGATAGATAGATTTATAGATTGATTGATTGATAGTTTCATTGACAGTTTGATAGACATATAGATATATAGATTTATAGACTTATTGATATATAGATTGATAAATAGACAAATTGATAACTAGATAGAGATAGATATAAATAGATAGATAACTAGAGAGATAGAAAGATAGATAGATAGACTTTAAGAAAGGCAAATAGAGAGAGAGATAGAAAGAAAAATAGATAGACATATAGATAAGATGATATATAGATCGTTAGATTGATTGGTTGATATATAGTTAGATAGATAGATAGAAGATAGATAGATAGACTAATAGATATATAGATAGATAGATAAATAATAATATGGACATATAGATAGATAGATAGACAGATAGTCATATAGAATGATAGAAAGATAGATAGATAGATAGATAGATAGATATATTGATTGAAAGATAGATAGACAGAAAGATAGATATATATATATATATAGAGAAATAGATAGATAATTAGATAGATAGATATGCAGACAGATAGACATAAAGAAAGATAGAGAGATAAATAGATAGATAGATATACAGATAGATAGAGAGCAAGATAGATATACATATAGATAGACAGATAGATAGATAGATATATTGATATATAGATAGACACATAAATAAATAATTAGATATGTTGATAGATAGGCAGATATATATATAGATAGATAGACAGATATTTAAAAAAAGAGAATGGGAGATAAAGAGATAGATAGAAATAAAGATATATAGATAGATAGACTGATAGATAGACTAATAGATATATAGAATGATAGATAGCTAAATAGATAGATAGATAGATTTATTGATTAATAGGTAGAAAGATTGAAAGATATATAGATAGATAGATAGATTGATTGATTGATAGACAAAAAGATAGACAGATAAATATGAATATATATAGATAGTTAGATAGAAACTTAGATAGACATTTAGATAGACATATATATAGATAGATAGATCAACAAAATTATAGACAAACAAGCATACAAAGATATTAACTAACATACAAATAATATGACATACAATCAGTTAGATAGATAATAAATAGACTTATACTAATAGAAAGATAGATAGCTTGATAGATAGATAGATAGATAAATAGACAGACAGATAGATAAATAGACAGATAAAAAATAGAAAAACATAAAGATAGATAGATAGTATGATAGTTAGATAGATGGATAGATTGATTAATACATAGATAGATTTTTAGATAGATAGAGAGATAGATAGATAGATAGATACATAGAAAGATAAATGGATATCCTGATAGAAAGAAAGATAGATAGATAGATATGAAGATAGATAGACAGACCGATATATAGATAGATAGATAGATAGATAAAAAAATAGATAGATATATTGATAGATAGATAGTTATATAGATATATAGACAAATAGTTAGATAGATAAATAGACAGATAGATATATATATATATATATATATATAGACAGATAGATATATAGATAAATAGATATAATAATATATCGATAGATAGATATAATAATATATAGATAGATAGACAAAAGATTGAAAGAAAGAAAGATAGAAAGATAAATAGATCGATAGACATATAGAATGATAGATAGATTAATTCACCGATATATAGATAGATAGACATATTAATAGATAGATAGATAGATTGATTGATTGAGAGGTAGAGAGATAGAGTGATAGAAAGATAGAGAGGTAGAGAGAAAGAGAAGTAGAGAGAGAGAGATTTAGAGAGGTATAGAGATCTAAAGAGAGAGATAGAGAGATAGATCAAAATAAATTCAAATAGATCGACAGATAGATACACAGATACATAGACAAATAGATACACATAAAGATAGAAAGATAGATAGAAAGAAAAAGAGATAGATAGATTGACATGTAGATAGAAAGATTATTAAATGGATAGATTGACAAATAGATAAAAAGAAAGTTATATAGATAGATAGATTTAGAGATAGATAGAGATATATTCAAATAGATAAACAGAAAGATAGACATATATATATATATATATAGACAGATAGACATATAGAAAGTTAGACAAATAGGTAGACAAACATATAGATATATAGAAAGAAAAATAGATAGATAGACATATAGAGAGAAAGGTAGACAGACAGACATATAGGCTAACAGACAGATAGTGAAAGATATATAGAGTGACATATATATAGATAGATTGAAAGATTAACAAATAGATAGATAAACCATCATGCACATAGATAGTTAGGCAGACAGACAAACAAACAGATAACTAGATATGCAGATAGATCGATAGACAGATAGATAAATAGACAAATAGGAAGATAGATAGATAGATAGAGAGATAGAATGTATGATAGATAGATTAATAGATAGATTGATAGACAGTTAGACATATAGATATATAGATACATAGATAGTTTGATAGATAAATTGATAAATAGATTGATAGACACATTCATAGGCATATTGATAGTTAGATTGAGAGACATATATATAGAAATAAATATCGATAGATAGATAGATAGACAGATTGATATACATATTGATAGGATGATTGATATATATATTGATAGACAATTTAATATATAGATAGATATGCAGATAGTTATATAGATAGATAGATATAAAAATACACAGATTATTAGACAGATATAATGATAGAGAGATAAATAGATAGATTAATGGATAGATATAAATATACAAAGAGAGATCGATAAATTGATAGCTAGATAAATAGATAGGTAGATAGAAAGATAGATAGACATATGGAAAGGTAGATAGATAGATAGATAAAAATAAAGATAGATAGATAGATAAATAGGTAGATAGACAAATAGAAAGACAGACAAACAGATAGATTGATAGATAGATACACAGATAAATAGATTGAAAAATAGTTTGACAACTTGATAGACATTTTGATAGACAGATTAAAAGACAGACAGATATATAGATTATAGATATACAAATAGATAGATAAATGGATAGATAGATAGATAGAAATATAGATAGATAGATATAGATAGATAAATAGATACATATGATAGATAGACAGATAGATAGATAATAGATTGATAGATAATTGATAGATGGATAGACATATAGATGGACAGACAGACAGACAGATAGATAGATAGACCTACAGTTAGACAAATAAAAAAATAGGCCAATAGGCTGATATATAGATAGATAGACAAATGATAGACATTCTGATATACATATTGATAGACAAAATCATAAACATTTTGATATATAGATTGAAATAAAGCTACATAGATGAATAGTCAGATAGATAGATAGAGTAAGATATAAATAGATATATACCTAGATAGACAAATAAAAAGATAGTTAGAAAAATAAATAGATATATTGATATATAGATAAATAAATAGATAGATAGATAGATATGTATATATATAGATAGACAGATAGATATATATATATATATATATATATATAAATCAATTGACATGTAGATAGATAGATAATCAAGCATGTAGATAGTCAAGCAGGTAGATATACAGATGGACATTGACACACACACACACACACACAGACAGATAGATAGAAAGATATATAAACAAATAGATTGATAGATAGTTTTATAGATAGATAGATAGATTGATTGATTGATATCATGATAGATAGATATATTGAAAATTTATAGATAGGTAGATAGATAGATAGATAAATAATTAGATAGATATATCTATATATAGATAGATAAAGATATAGATTGATAGATAGATATATAGATAGAAAGGCTAATAGACCGACAAATAAATAGTTAAATAGATAGATAGACATATATATATATATATACTGATAGATATTAGATAGCTAAACACAATTATAGATAGGTTGATAAACAAGTTGATAGATAGATTAATTTATAGATACATAGATTGATAGATAAACATATAGCCATATAGACATATAAATAGATAGAGAGCTAATCAAATAGACACATAGATAGCTAGATAAATAGATAGATAGACATACATATAGATAAACATTTTGATTAATAAACTAACACACCGACACATTTACAAATTGATAGACAAAAAGAAAACAAATAGATAGACAGATGGATAGATAGATAGTTAGACAGACAAATATTCAGTTAGACATACATATAGACAAACAGATAGATAAACAATTTGATAAATAGATTGATAGATATATTGATTGATAGATTGATAGACAAATAGATAGATAGATAAATAGATAGATTGATTGATTAATTGATTGATTGACAGATTGATAAACCAATAGATATACAGATAGATTGATAGTTATATAGATAGATAAATAAATAGTCAAATTTATAAACAAAGTGATAGACAGATTGATAAACAGATTGATAGATAGATTGATAGACAATTTAATAGACAGATTGATAGACAAATAGATTGATTGAAAGACAAATAGATAAACATATATAAAGATGGTTAGACAGATAGATAGATACATAATAAAGATCGAAATATAGATAAATAGGTAAATAGAAAAATTTTTAGACAGACAGACAGACAGATAGATAAATAAATAAATAAATAAATAAATAAATAAATATATATATATATATATATAGAAAGATAGAAAGACAAATAGAGAGACAAATAAATAGATAGATAAATAGATAGTTATTTAAACATATAAATAGGTAGATAGATAGACAGATAGATAGTGAGTTAGTAAGATAGATATATAGACAGATATATAAATAGATAAATATACAAATAGTAAGATATATAGATAGATATATAGATAAATATAGTATAATATAGATCGATAGATTACTAATAGATAGATATATTGATTGATAGACATATAGATATATTGATAGACATATAGATAGATAGACAAATAGATTGATAGATAGAAAAATAGATAAATGGACAAAATAGACAGATAGAAAGATAGAGAGAAAGTGTGATAGATAGATAAACAAAATTATAGACAAAAAGTCAGATAGACTAATAGATAGATAGACATATAGAGTGACAGAGATATAAAGAGATATTTGGATAGAAAAATAGACAGATAGACAAGTAGACTCATAGACATATAGAAAGATAGATAATTAGACACATAGACATATAACTAGTTACTTTTGTAGCTAGCAAGGTAGGTAGGTATTTATGTTGGTAGTTAGGTAGGAAGAGATATAGAGAGGTAAAAAGAGTGGGAGATAGAAAGATAAAGAGATAAAGAGGTAGAGGCATAGATATGTAGAGAGCTAATGAGATGGAGAGATAGAAAGGTAGAGAGATATGGAGATAGAGAGTGAGAGATATAGAGAGTTAGAAAGATAGAGAGAAAGAAAGATATAGAGATAGAGAGATAGATAGAAAGAAAGATATAAAGATATATAGATAGATAGATAGATTGATAGATAGTAGATTGACATATAGATAGATCGATAATAAAACAAATAGGCAAGTAAACATATAGAAAGATAAATAGCTATATTTATAGACATATAGATAGCTAGATAGAAAGACAAATAGAAAGGCATATAGACTAGTAGACTGATTGATTGAAGATTAAGAGATAGACAGATAACTAATAGATAGATAGATAGATATACAATTTAATAGATAAATTGATAGACAGATTGATAGAGAGATAGATAGATTGATAGTCAAATTGATAGACATATATATAGATACATAAATTGAAAAATAAATAGAGATATAGATAGACAGACAGATAGTTATATATATATAGATAGATAGATGTTAGATATATAGATAGATATATATAGAGTTAGATTGATATACAGATAGATATATAGATAGATAGATAAATAAATAAATTGATAGACAAATAGATAAATAGATAAATTGATAGATTGATAGACTAATAGATAGACAGATAGATACGCACAAAGGTATATAAATAGATAGTATAGATAGAAAGATAGATAGATAGTCATATAGATAGATAGATAGATAGACAGATTGACAGACATATAGATATATAAATAGACATACAGATAGATATGGACATATAGACAAACATTGAGTTAGATTGAGAGACGAACTGATAGATAGACACTTATATAGATAGACAGATAGATAGACATATAGATAGATATATCAATTGATAGATAATTAGATAGATTGATAGATAGACAGATATAAAGATCCTTTAGATAAACATATAAGTAGACAAATAGAAAGATTCATAGACAAATAGAAAGAAAGAAAGATAGATATATATATATATATATACATATAGTCATATAGAAATATATAGAGATAGAAAGATAAATAGATAGATTGATAGTGAGATTGATAGATAGATAGACAAGTAGCCACATTGACTGATTGATAGATACAAAGATAGACACAAAGATAGATAGATATATAGATTAAGAGATAGATAGATATATAGACATGTATATAGATAGACATATATACAAGTAGACAAATAGATAGCTAGACAGGTAGATAGATAGATAGACGGATAGATAGATAGATAGATAATTTGATAGATAGATAGATAGACATATAGTCAGATATACTGATTGAAAGATTGAGAGATAGAAATATAGATAAATAGGTAGTTATATAGATAAAGAGATAGAGATATAAATAGAGAGATAGAGAGATAGACAGACAATTAGACAAATAGATAGATAGACATATATATTGATAAAGAGATAGAGAGATAAAGAAATAGATAAAAAAAGATAGACTAATAGATAGGTATATATGTAGACATATAAAAGGATAGATAGATAGATAGATATCTAGTTAGGTTGGTAGCTAGCTAGCTAGGGAGATAGGTAGGTATTAATGTCGGTAGTTAGCTAGGTAGAGAGATAGAGAAGTATATAGATATAGAGATAGAAAGATATAGAGATGGAGAGAATGAAAGATAAAGAGATAGAGAGATAGAGAGTTAGATAGCTAAAAAGATAGAAAGATAAAGAGATAGATAAATATAGAGATAAAGAAAAAGATAGATAGATAGAAAGATAGAAAGAAATAAAGATATTTAGAAAGATATATTGATAGATAGTAGATAGACAAGTAGACAGATAGGCAAAAAGATTGATAAACAGATTGACATATAGATAGATAGAAAGCTAGATATGTAGATAGATAAATAGCTTGATAGACATATATTCAAAAAGAATGACATATAGACTGACAAACTGATATATTAATATATTGACAGATTGACAAACAAATAGATTGATATATAGATAGATAAATAGACAGATAAATATACATTTGATAGATAGTTAGGCAGAAAGAAAGATCGACAGACAAGCTGGTAGATATATATATACATATATATAGATTGACAGATAGATTGACATATAGATACATAGACAAACACACAGATATATATATATATATATATATATATATATATATATATAGAAAGGTAGATAAATAGATATATTGATAGAAATTTTGATAGATAAATTGATAGACATTTTGATAGAAAAATTGATAGACAGAAAGAAAGATAGATAGATAGATAGACAGATAGATAGACAAATAGATAGATTAACAAATAGAAAAATTGACAAATAGATAGATAAATAGATGGATAGATAGTTTGATAGATAGAGAGATGGACAAATAGATAGACAAATAGATAAACATATATAAATAATAGATAGAATAAATACACAGAATGATAGATAGATAGATAGACACATAAAAAATCAAGTAGTTAGTCAGATAGATAGATAAATAGAAAGACAGAGAGATAAACAGATAGATAGATAGATATATAGAATGATAGATAGACAGATAAATAAATATTTTGATATATAGATGGAAAGACAAATTGATAGACAGATAAATAAATATTTTGATAGACATATAGATAGAAAAATGTATAGATAGATTGAAAGAAAGATAGATAAATAGATATATAGATAGATAGATAGACTTATAGATAGACAAATAGATAGAAGACATAGATATAGATAGATGGATAAATAAATAGTAGATAGATTGATAATTAGATAAATAGATAGATATACAGATTGATAGATAGTTTGATAAATAGATAGATTGATATATAAAAAACAAAAGTTTCATTGATAATTAGATAGATAATAGATAGATTAATTGATTGATAGATAGATATATAGTAGATAGATTATTATAAAAGTAGATAGACAAATCAACAAATAGACAAACAAAATACAACCAAATAGATAGACTGATAGATAGACAAACATATAGACAAACATACATATAGCCATATATATAGACAAACAAATAGACATATAGTTAGATAAATATATATAGACAAATAGATAATAAGATTAATTGATTGATAGACAAATAGATAGATAGATTGATTGACAGATTGATAGATAGGTTGATAGATAGATTGATAAAGAGATTGATAGTCAGACATATAGACAAATAGATATACATACAGACAGATAGATAGATAGATTGATATATATATATTGAAAGATTAATCGACACATTTATATATAGATTGATAGACAAATTGATAGATAGAAGATAAATTGATCGATAGATTGATATGTAAATTAATATATAGATTAATAAACAGATTGGTAGATAGATTGATAAATAGATTGAAAGTCCAATTGATAGATAGATTGATAGGCATATTGATAGATATATTGATTGGTAGATTAAAGGTAGATAGATATATAAATAGAGAAATAGATAGATAGACAGATAGATAGATAGACACATAGATAGACAAACAGATAGATAGTCAAAAAGAAAGAAAGAAAGAAAGAGATATATATAGATAGATAGATATATATATATATATATATATATATATATATATATCCAGATATATAGATAGATAGATAGATATATATATATATATATATATATAGACAGATAGTTTAATAAATTGATGGATATATAGAAAATAGATAGATTAATAGAAAGATAGATAGATACATAGGCATATATACATATAGATAAAGAGATTGACATACAAATAGATAGACAGATCAATTGATTAATTGATTGATATATTGATAAAGAGATTGATATACAAATTGATAAACAGATAGATTGATAGATTGATAGATATATTAATAGACAGATAGACATACAGATTGATAGATGAATAGATAGATTGATTGACATATATATAGATAAATTAATAGATAGATATATTGATAGATAGATAGAAATAAAGATAGGTAGATAGATAGATTGACAGATAGATAGCCACATTTATATATTATTACATAGATAAATAAAGAGATAGATAGACTGACATATAGATAGATAGATAAATAGATACATAGACAGATAAATAGACATATAGATAGACAAATAGATATATAGATAGATAGATATATAAAAAGATTGATTTATAGACAGATTGAAAGACCAATAGATAAACAGATCGATAAACAGTTAGATATACAAATAGATAGACAGATTGATAGAAAGATATATAGATAGATATATATATGTATATACACACATAGATAGATTGATTGATTGATAGATAAATATATAGAAAGATAGACAAAGAAATATATAGATATATAGATAGACATATAGATATATAAATATATAGATAGACAGATTGATATATAGACAATTAGATAGATAGATTATTAGACAGATATATAGAGACATAGATAAATAGAAAAACAAATAGATAGATAGATAGACAGATAGATAGAAAGATAATATTATAGATAGACAGATAGATAGACAGACAAACATGCATATTGATTGATCGATATATATATACAATCTAATAGGCAGATTGATATACAGATTGATATATTGATTAATATAGAGAATTTTATCCAAATAGATACACATATACATAGATAGATAGATATACGACTAGATAGATTGATAAATAGAAAGACAAATAAATAGATAGACAGATAGATAGACAGATAGACAGAAAGATAGATAGATAAATAGATAGAAAATTAGATATATAAATATAAATATAGATAGATAGATAGATTAATATATATATATATATATATATATATATATGCATATATATTAACAAACATATAAATAGATAGATAGACAAATAGCTAAATAGATAGATAGAAAGATAGATAGATAGACAGATTGATTGATAGTTATATATATAATGAGATATAAATATAGAGAGATAAATAGATAGACATAAAGATTGAATGATTGATAGACATATTAATAGATAGATTAATAGATAGATAGATTGACATATTGATTGGCAGGTTTATAAATAAATTAATAGAAATATTAATAGTTAGATTGATAAATAGATAGATAGATAGGCAGATATACAAATAGATAATTAGAAAGATAGATATAAAATAGATAGAGAGATAGATAGACAAACAAATAAATATATAGATAGATAGATATGCACATTTTTAGATTATTAGATAGATAGATAGATAGATAGAAAAATATATAGATAGGTAGATAAAAAGATAGATAGATACACAGATAGATACATAGATAGATAGATAGACAAATAGATAGACAAAAAGATTGAAAGATAGATAAATATATAGATTGATAGATAGATTGATAGAAAGATTGATAGACAGATAAATAGATAGATTGATAGACATAGAGTTAGACAAATAAATAAATAGATTTTTATATAGACTTATAGTGAGATAGATAGATATATACATCGATAGATATATTGATATAAAGATAGATAAATATATAGATAGTTAGACATATATATATATATATATATATATATATATATATATATATATATATATATATATATATAGTTAAGTATATAGATATATAGATAGACAAATAGACATATAGACAAATTAATTGGCATATTATTTAATAAAAGATAGATAGATAAATCTACAGATAGATAAACTAACAAACAAATAGATAGATAGATAGTAAAAAATATAGTAGAACAGATTGATAGAGAGACTGACAGACTGATCGACAGATAGATAGTCATGTATATAAAAAATTTTATAGACAGATTGATAGATAAATTGAAAGATAGATTAAAAGATAGATATTTAGATAGATATTTAGACAGATAGATAGATAGATAGACAAATTGATAGACCAAAAGTTAGATAGATATAGAAATAAATAGATAGATAATTAGGCAAATTGATTTAAAGATTGATAGATAGATTGATAGATAGATTGATTGAAACTTTCATTTGATAAATAGATTTATTGTCATTTTGATATACATTTTAATAGGCAGATTGATGGATAGATAAACAGATAGATAAACAAATAGATTAACATATAGATAGACAAATATATTGATAGATAGAGAGATAGATAGATAGACATATAAAAAGAAATGTAAATAGACAGATAGTTAGATATATAGATAGATATAAAGATAGTCATATAGATATATAGATAGATAGTTAGTCAGATAGATAGATAGATAGATACACAGATAGACATATACTTAAATAAATGAATATATTGATAGATGAATAAATAAATAGATAGACAGATAGATATATATATATATAGACAAATGTATAGATAGATTGATAGAAAGATAGACATACATATAGATAGATAGACATATACATAGAAAGATATATTGATAGAAAGACAAATAGATATATAGATAGATAGATATATATATATATATATATATATATATATATTTATAGATTTATAGATCGAGAGATAGGTATATATACAAATAGATAGATAGATTTTTAGGTATATAGATAAAAAGATATATTGACAGATATATAAACAAACAAATAGATAGATAGATAGAAAGATTGTAGAACACATATTTAGATATTTTGATAAATAGATCGATTGCTAGAAAGAAAGATAAATAAATAGATAGACAATTTGATATATAGATTGATAGTCAGATTTATAGATAGATTTATAGATAAATAGATAGATTGATTGATAGATAGATAGATAAATAAAATATATATACATAAATATATAGACTAATAGATAGACAACTATATAGAAATATATATATTTATATTTAGATATACAAATTGATAGACAGATATATTGATAGATATATACATAGACATATAGATAATAGATAGATAGAAAATAGAAATATAGATTGATACATAGATAAATAGATGAGTAGATAGATAGATAGATAGATAGATAGACATATAGATAGATAGATATACATAAATTTAGATATATAGATAGGTAGTTAGATAGGTAGATAAATAAATAAACAAATAGATAGACAGATGGATAGAAAGACGGATAGATAGATAGATAAATAAATTTAAAAATAGATAGTCATATAGATAGACATATTGATAGACACATAGATATACTAATAGATAGATAAATAGATAGATAGACAGACAGACAGATAGATAGATAGATAGATAGATAGATAGATAAATATACAAATATATAGATAGATTGATAGATTGATTGTTTGATAATTAAATAAATAGACAGATAGATATATAGATAATAGATAGATAATAGATTGGTAAACATATCAATAGATAGATAGATAGTAGGACAAAGAGATAGATAGACATATAGATAGATAGATTGATAGACAAATAAAATGATATATATACAAATAGATAGACAATTTGATAGACAGATTGATAGATCAATTGATAGATGCTTTGATATACATATTGATATACATATTCTTAGACAATTAGACATATAAATTGATAGATAGTTATATACATAGATATATAGACAGACAAATAGATAGATAGATATATAGACTAATAAATAAACACTTAGATCAAAAAATAGATAGATAGATTGATAAAAAAAATTGATAAATAGTTAGATAGATAGATAACTAAATAGATAAATAGATAGGGAGATAGATAGTATGTAGATACTTAGTTTTATAGACAAATAAATAGACAGATAGTGCTTTATATCATTTTTTTGATTATATATTTTGTATCACCAAAATATTTATGTTTTAATATTTTCATGTAAGTGTATGAAACAAAATATTAAGAGTCCGTGAAATCAGCAATAGCATAATGATGGAGGTCCCATTATCTAGTGGATTTAGCTAGTCATGTTGAACTACTAGTGAACCACATTATTTTGAGCATTTCTTTTGTGGGTTTGTTTCGTTTTTTGATTCTGCCATGGTTAGATTGTGGTTGTTGATTGTATTTATATCTTTTGTTGTTGTTTCTCTATTGCTATCTTGTTTTGTATCATAATCATGGAAACATAATTTCCCAACAGATTGATAGACATATAGATAAACAATTAGATAGAAAGATAGATAGACTTATAGATAGAGAAATAGATAAATAGATAGATCGACACATAAATATATAGACAGATAGATAGATACTTAGATAAATTGATAGACATATAGATAAACAGATAACACCACAAGAAAAATCCCAAATAGCTAGGAAACATTCCCTAACTAAATAAGATTTTTTCATCGCTAAAGTCGATATAATGATAAATTAATGATGAAGCGTTTCTCAAGCTAAAGTGCTAATCGCTAAAAATTAACGAAGGAAACAATCTCTTGCTAACAATTTTTAGCAATGAAAAGTTACCTAGCTAAAATAATAATTTCCCTAGCTAATTTTGACCTTAATTTGAAGCTTCAGAAAATTTCCTAGCTAAATTAGCAAGGGTAAATCCCTATCTAAATTAGCCAGGAAAAATTCGGTGGCTAAATTAGTAAAAAAAAAATTTAGCAATTTTCATTCCAGAACTATTTTCACTATTTTATTTTTATTTCAAGAAATTTAATTTAATTATTTTATGTTTTTATATTAATTTGAATAAAAACAAAAACTATAAATGATAATATAGAATTAACATAAATTAAAATCAGTTTATAAATTATTCTGATACAATATTTTACATTAATAAAACAAAAACATAACAAAATTTTATAATATCTTATTCAACAATGTATCTAATGATAATGTATAATATATAATCTCTTTGTGAAATTGACATTACTTTCTTTCTCCCAGCTCCTCTGGTCACCATCTTTCTACTGTGACAAAGCTGTATCAGTCACTACATATCATGTCTAGTGAAAAATCCCTACACTTCTACAATCTTCATATGGGGAACATTGCGGTACCTTATCTGTACGAAATTTAAACCAATCAATCAAATCAAAATAAATAAATAAAAAAAGTTTGGTTTAGATAAATATATAATATTGTAGTATTTATGTACATATATACTATAGTGTATATATACATATATACTAGCATTTCACAAGTTAAATATATTACTACAGTATATGTACATATATACTACAGTATTATAAGTACATTTAAACTGAGTATATATGTAAACATTACTACAGTATTATATGTACATATATACTCAGTATATATTTTCATATGTACTCAGTACTTATATACTAAGTATTTTATGTACATATATACTAAGTACATAGATACTTAGTATATATGTACATATAATACTGTAAAATTATCTATGCTTATATATTGAGTATATTTGTACATATACTACAGTATATACGATGTATAGTGAGTATATACGTACATATATACTGCAATATTAATTGTAGATATACACTCAGTATATATGTACAAATATACTCAGTATATACATACATATATACTCAGTATATACCTACATATATACTAGGTATATACATACATATATATTCAGTATATACGTACATATATACTGTAGTAAATATGTACTTATAAACTATAGTATTATATGTACATATATATAATCACAGTCTCAAATGACACAACACTACAACAAATTAGTATTATCTCATTTTTACTTCACAAAGATAACACAAAACATCACAACCAACATAAATAAGTAATGCGAAGATTATTTAAATTTAGAAAAATATCTTTGAAAACTATTAGAGGAAAACCTGGAAGACAAGCCATGAGCTAGGCTTGGCGTATCAAAGTTCACATCTTGCCTCCCTGCAACAATAACTCTCTCCCGGTCCCATGACCTATAAGGGTGTTACTCTACCCCACCATGACCAAGCTGCCATGCTAACAAAAGAACTGGCAGATGAAATAGAGATTCATCGTCAGTAGTAGTAACCATCAACAAATCAATAAGTAACTTGAACATAAAAAATGAAGTACTACACCATGCTCATGTGCAACACATGATGATGAAAATATGTTTTGCATAATAAATTTGAATAACATCAATCTATGCAACCCTTGTTTTACATAGTTAAATCAAAAACATAACAAAATTTTAGTACATATTTTTCATTAAAGTATCTATTGACAGTGCATAAAGTATAATGTATTTGTGAAATTGACATTGCTTTCTCTCCCTCAGCTCCTCTGATCACCATCTTTCTGCCGCAACAAAGATGTCCTAGTATTGAGGCATCAGGTCTAGTAAAAAATCCCTTCACTTATACAAGCTTTGTATGGGGAAAATTGTGGTACCATTTCTGTTTGAAAATTAAACCAGTCAATCAAATCAAAATTAATAAATAAAAAAAAGTTGTATTTTGATAAATACATAATACTATAGTATATATGTACATATATACTATAGTGTGTATGTACATATACACTAGTATTTCACTAGTTACATATATTACTGCAGTATATATACAGATATACTATAGTATACATGTAGATATACTGAGTATAATTGTACATATATACTAAAGTATATATGTATGTATATACTATAGTATATATCTACGTATATACTATAGTATATATCTACGTATATACTATAGAATATATGTTCATATATACTATAGTATATATGTACATAAATATTGTAGTATATACGTACGTATATACTGTAGTATATACGTACGTATATTCTATAGTATATACAAACATATATACTCAGATTGTACGTATAAAAGATATACTAGCATTTCTTTTATATGCACATATAAGAGAAACCTTTCATTGAATAAAGAAACTATTTCAAAATGTGAGTCTATTCTAAATCTCTTATTAACATCCTAACATATCAGGAACAACAAAGACATTCTAATTCAATGTTCAAAGAATGCATATCATGTTTTTGTGTAAGCAAATAATGAGCAATGAAATGTAACTCACCATGACCAAGGTACACTAACTCACAAGTGATGATAGGGTTCAAAGAAATAAAACAACTAGACCACCACCTTCCAGTGTTTCAATCATTCTTGCAAGAATATTTGGAGTTAAGTCTTCAGAATCCTACACAATTGCAAGGGCAAAAAAGGAGTTATTATCAATGATGAGAATCATAAACATAGTATCTAGAAAGAAAAGAAAAGTAATACCTACAAAATACAGATGCCATAAGTACTTCCTAAAATTATTTCAGAATCCTTGTACAAGCAATAGGAAACAACTCCGCTTTCAAGAATCAAAGAGAAGAGATCAGCTTTTTTTGTCTCAATTAGTCCCTTCAGCATTAGCTTTTTAATCTGCTTTGCCAGTTTTCTCTTGTGGCATCATCATGCAAGTATCAAATTCGAACAGAATTAAAAAACTTGTCTAATTTATTAGTGATCATGGCATCAAATTCAGTATGTACATATATACTACGTATATATGTACATATAATACTACAGTATATACATAATTATATATTGTAGTATATATGTAAATATAATAATGTAGTCTATATGTAATATATACTGCACTATTTTATGTGCAAATATACTTAGTTAATCTACATATATACTCAGAACATATGTACAGAGTATATGTACATATGTATTGCAATATATATGATACTAAGAATATATGTACATATATACTATAGTATATACATACATATATACACACATAAATGTAATCACATTGCCTCAGATGATATGAAACTATAACAAATAGTATTATCCCATTTATAATTTATATTGTTGGCATAAACTTTAATAACATATATCTCTAGTTTATCCAACCATCTCTCATGTATTTCATTGCAAGAGAAGTGTTGGAAACAACACATTCGTGGGGGTTGAATGAATTTTTGGCATTAACCTTAAAGTTATTAAGATCACATCCTAGTAAGAAAGGCTTCATGTCATGGTCAATCATGCTAGGTATCAGTTTCAGATCAAGATGCCCCTAAAAAAATGGCTTGTAATAGCCATAGTTGACAGTTCCTCATGTTAAGCCCGTCGTCATCCAGGAAACTATGTACATGCGAGAGAAGCAGAACAAGCAAAATGAACACATTTAATTGAATTTCATTAGCAGTCATAATGGCTATTAACATTTCAACAATTTAATTCCATCGATCATCAATAATAAGTAGTCGCATATTTGAATAGCGACAACGTAAATCTGCACGAAATAAGAGTGTCAAGAATTAGCCTGGGTCTGTGTTAGACCAAAATTTTTTCGTTCATCTCACAACTTCATAAGCTAGCATGTTGCTCCCATCATCAAGAGGACCAGCCGAGCCTTTTACATACCTATAATAGGCTAAAGCTCTACCCACAATATTCTAGTACACAGACATATATTTACAAATATATAAAAATAGCATTATAAATATGAACAAACATAAATCTATGTTGATAGTCATGCAACTTCAACAAATATCTAAACGATGGCCAGCAATGATGTTTAGAGTAAAAAAATTAATTATTCAGAAATAATGAAGATAATAATAGCCCAGCCTTCTTTTTATACAGTAGAGATCGATAAAGATAAAACCCATCTATAGGAAGGATCATGACAATGTCTGACGACTTTGAATCAGAATTTATTCTTGCGTCTCGCATCAAATGTCCTACAAAGATTCATAGTTAGCTTATTTGGCAAATCAAAAAACAAAACCAGAATAAAGAAAAAATGATACCACCAAAAAAGTCTCCTCATGTTTAGCTACACATTGACAAAATTAAAAATAGTTCTTAAATAATTCTGATACAGATTCATCCTCATAATTAGTTGGTGCATTTTTGATAGCCTCTCCTATGTGGTTTCATAGTTAGTTCTCAGAATTCTATGTGTCGCGTCAAGGCTGCTAACTATGACTTCATATAAGAGATCTACTGTTGCATTACAATCATAATTTCTATTATCTCTCATTCTTTTCTTTCATCTCTTCATTCATTTCTTTCATCTTTTGCATTTATTCCTTCAAATGAGTAATTTGCTCATCATTCTCTTCTTTCATTTCCTATATTTCTTCCTTCAAATGAGAAATCTGCTCATCAATCTCTTTAATTTTGATCTCCATAACTTCAAAATGTTCATTTGTTTCTATTACTTGTTGTTCGACCAACTCACCCACCATTGTTATGACAGATGAATTAGAAGCATGACTACTACAATAAAATATCACTCCCATTGAGCCGATGCCGTACACTTGCTGCTTCTTATGACCTCCTATCATCTCCAAATAGATAGGATCATAATCAATCGGTTGAAGATCCATAGAACCCTCAACTTGTTGAGAAGCAGCTCTCACATGTTCCTCCCTGAGTTCATGTGAAAAAATAGAAAAAAAAATACTTTTCTAGATATACATAAAAAAAATTAAATATTTTGGATCCCAAACTACTCTTAAAATTTACTGTAGTTTTATAAAATTTTATTAATATAACAGATTCTTAAAGTAATAATTTGAGACTTGTTGTCAACAAACTAACCATCTGCTTTTGAATCACAATCGTGAGAGCGGAATTGACCAACAATGTGTAACTAACTCACAAGAACTAAATAATAATCATGAGTTCATTTAAGTAAATCTTGCTAATAAATTACATGACAATATATAATTGATTGGATTTGGATGTGATATATAGATTATCACTGACTGATAATTATAGTTTATGTAACTCAACACAAATATAATTTTAATTACTAGTATATTGTATGATTAAATAATAGAATAAATGAAAAACTATAGAGATATCTTTACGTGAATTACATACTTTTAAAAATGTTAGAAAGGTTAAGTTGATTTGAAGTAGTTGAGCACATGTCAAGAACTTTATAATGAATAAAAAATTTGGTTGATTGATCCTATATAATTTGATAATGATCAGGATTTTTATTTGATGAGCATACTCTTGATCAAAACCAATTTAACATAAAGTACTCGCATGACAACAACCTGCTCATCTTCCCAAAAGCGCCATGCCACCACCATGAAATTCCAAGTCCACCTAGCTTCTGCCAGGCGTCGTGGAACATGCACGTCTTCCACTCAACTTACTTTCTTTCCCAAAAAATTATCACTCATGAATAAAAGTTCGAATGAAACTTTCAAACTTTTCAAGAATTGCTTGATTACGTCTCTCTATTCTACTTACTGATATCCATGTACCTCAATGGTTCATACCAGGTAAATCACTTCCCATAGGTACTCAAAAATATGATTGCTTGGGATCAACTTTCTGCTAACAATGTAATAAAGTGGAGACATCACAAATTCAAAATTTGATGAGAAGATATTACATGGTGCTTACCGGAATGAATATATGCTATCGTTCTTGTCATATATTGCATTCCAATGGTGGGTGGTTGTGAAGATAAAGAAGGTATTAAGATATGGAAGATGAAGCTGTGCATAAAAATTCTAGAAGAAGATCGAGGAAGCACGACTGGCATGATATCTTTGATAGTTCTCCCTTTTGATCAGCTATCCCATATTTCTAAAATGCTTGCAGATGATGATTATATTAGGGTAGAAAGTGTACCTCAAATCGACAAGAAACTCACTGCTGAAGAAAATCACTTCCACTTTTAGGTTTCATTTTGATTTATCCATGTCAAGAGAGAGAGGTGAATGGCATTAGTTAGAGACTTAGAGTTGTCTTTGCACAATAAGATACAGTTTTTTATAAGTATAAAAAATTCTATAAATGTTTAAATTTTTAATTATCAAAACATTTAATTAACAATAAATATATATAAAACATAAATACTCAGCTTTTTTTTACTTAATAAATTATTTTCAACAAGTTAATGTATGTGTAGTAAGGCACAAATGAAAAAATACACCTTACAATTTTTAATTATTAATTAAATTAAAAAATAAATATATAAACAATTTCAAAAAATAGATGTTTGTTCTTCCAACTAAAAAAAAATATTGGCTACAAAATTTATAAACTTCATATAGCAAGGCACACATGAAAAGATGATTGGTTTTCAAGCCACTCTCCTAAGAATTATAAATACTCTTTATGTTAAAAAATATATAAATATATATATGTATGGTTAATTTTTAAGAATTCATATTAATTTTATGGAAGATAATATGAAATAATCTTTAAAGACAATAAATTTCATATTATTAATAGCATTATAATTTATAAAATTCTAAAAATTACTTAAGTGAGAAGTATTAAAAAAAAATTTATTTATTATTTTAATAAAAACTTAATATTTAAAAGCTAATAGTAAAAATATTACTCAATTGTTTAATTCTTATAAATTTAGTATGGGAAAATATT
>JAREIK010003013.1:73169-103904 GCA_029783825.1 Sapria himalayana
GACATAAGATAAATAGACAAAGATAGCTAATATTTATATATAGATAGACAGATCGATAGATTTATTAATAGACTAATAGATAGAATGATAGTTAGATAGTTAGATAGATAGTTAGATTGATAGAAAGATAGATAGTTAGATAGTTATAAATATAGATAGATAGACTTATTATCATGTAGACAAATACATAGAGAGATAGATAGATAGATAGTAGATTGGTAGATAGACAAATAGAGAGAGAGAGAGATATATATATATATATATATATATAATAGATAGATAGAAAGATATATAGATAGATAGAAAATAAATAATTAGATATATAGATATATAGTTAAATAGGTTGATAGACAAATAGATTGATAGTCACTTAGAAAGATCGAAAGATAGACATATCGAAAAATAGATAGATAGCAAGATAGCCATATAGACAAATAGATAGATATACAAATAGATAGATAATCAAATAGATAGACAAATACAAAGCTCGGTAGATATATATATATATATATATATATGCAAATAGATAGATAGATAGAAAGATTGATAGACAGATAGAAAGATCGATAGATTGATAGATAGATAGCCAAATAAACAGATATACATATAGAAAAATAGATAGATAGATAGACAAGTAGAAATATATAATGATAGACAAATACACTGATAGATAGATAGATAGATATATGGATAGATAGATATAGAGACAGATAAATTGATAAATAGATAGAAAGATAGATAGATTGATAGATTATTAAATAGATATATAAAGAGATAGATAGATAGATAGATTGATTGACTAATAGATTGATTGAATAATAGATTGATAGGTAGATATACAAATAGACCGATAAGCAAAAGACAAAAACACAAAAAGAAAAAATATATAGATAGATAAATAAACACTTAGAAAAATATATAGATATATAGATAGATAAATAGATAGATACACAGAATGACAGATAAATAGACAAATAGATATATTGATACATAGATAAATAGACAGATAGTCAAATAAATAGATAGATTAATTGATTGGCATAATGATAGATAGACAAATCGATAGATAGATAGATAGATAGACAAGTAAATAGATATATAGATAAACAAATAGATAGACTGATAGATATATAGATTGACAAATCAATAAATATACAAATAGATAGAAAGGTATATAGATAATTAGATAGATAGATAGATAGACATGTAGATAGATACACACAAAGATAATTAGATAGATAGACAAATAGATGGTTAGACAAATAGAAAAATCTTTAAATACACAGATAAATAGATAGACAGATATATAGATTAACAAATTGATAGATAGAAAGATAGATTGGTAGATATACAAATAGATAGATAGATACACATATATATATATATAGACAAATAGACATATAGATATATACATAGAAACACAAATATATAGATAGATAGTAAGATAGACATATATATAGATGGACATATTGATAGATAGACAAATCAATAAATAATCAGATAGATAGGTAGTTATATAGATAGACAAATAAATACATAGACAAATAGACAAATTAATAGATAGATAGTTAGATAGTTAGATAGGTACATAGATAGACACACAAATTGATAGATATATAGATAGATAGATAGACCCAAAGACTAATAGACTTATATACTAAAAGGTAAAAGAGAGAGAGAGATAGTTCAGAGAGACAGAAAAAAATAAAGATAGATAGATTGATTGATAGAGATATAGACAGAGATAGATAGATAGATAGATAGATAGATAGACAATAAACATATAGACAAATAGATAGATAGACTGATATGACTATATTTGTCTATCTATCTATAACTCTAATTGTCTATCTATTTGTCAATGTATCTATCTTTTAATCACTATATTTATCTATCTATATATCTATCTTTCTATCTATCTATTTTTCAAACTATTTATTTAGCAATCTTTATATCTATTTGTCTATCAATGTGTCTATATATATATGTCTATCTATCTATCTATCTATTTGTCTATCTGTCAATTTGTTTGTCATTTTATTTATCTATCTATCTTTCTGTTTATATGTCTATCTCTAAATATTCCTACCTTTATATCTATCTATCTCTCTATCTGTCCGTCTGTTTGTCTATCTATCTATTAATCTGTCTATATGTGTCTCCATTTCTCTGTATCTCTATTTGTCTCTCTATCTATCTATTTATCTTTCCATTTTTCTAACTATATTTCTATTTATTTGTATATTTTTTTATCTATATATCTATCTATTTGTCTATCTATTTATTTGTGTATATATCTATTGGTCAATTAGTTTATCTGTCAATTTTTATATCTTTCTACTTGCCTATATTTATATATGTCTATCTTTTCATCTATCTACTTGTCTATCTATCTATCTATCTATATTTCTATCTATCTATCTATCTACCTATCTATCTATCTCTCTATCTTTTTATCTGTCAATCTATCTAATTATATATCTATATATCTATATATCTATCTACATGTCTATTAGTCTATCTACCTATTTCTCTATCTATCTATCTATCTGGCTATCTTTCTATCTTTCTATCATTCTAGTTGTCTTTCTATCTATATATCTATATATCTAACTGTATATATATATTTATCTGTGTGTCTGTCTATCTATTTGTATATATGTCTATCTATCTATTTGTATATCTATATGTCTATTTAAATATCTATCAATCTATTTAATAATATGTCTATCTATCTATCTATCAATCTATCAATCTATATGTCTAACAATCTTTCTATCAATCTATCTATTAATTTATCTATCAATATGTCTATTAATTTGTTTATCATTCTATCGATCAATATGTATATCAATCAATATACCAATCATTCTATCTTTCTGTCTATCTATTTATCAATTTAGTTGTTTATCAATCTGTCTATCACTATCTATCTAGCTGCCTATCTATATATAAATCTAATTGTCTATCTATTTATCAATCTATTTATCTATCTATCTATCTATGTATCTTTCTATCTTTTTGTCTATATATCAATTTATCTATTTGTCTACCTATCTAAATGTCTATCTTTCTATCTATCTAATTGTCTATCTGTCTATCTTTTTATCTTTCTCTCTATTTCACTGTATCTAGATTTATATCTTTGTCTATCTATTAGTCTTTCTATCTCTTTGTCTATATTTCTATTTATTTTTGTATTTGTCTCTCTATATAAATGTTTATCTATCTATCAATCAGTCTGTCTATTAGTATATCTATATATTTGTGTATCTATCTTTCTATCTGTCTATTTGTCTATATCTCCACTTGTCAATCAGTCAATCTATCTATCTATCTATCTCTCTGTTAATTTGTATATCTATCAATTTATCTATCTATCTCTCTGTTAATCTGTATATCTATCTATTTATCTATATGTCTATATTTTATAGAACTTTATGTCTAGCTATCTATCTTTCTAACTATCTATTTATCTTGTGGTCAATTTATCTATCTATCTTTCTCTCTATCATTCTACTGATCAATCTAAATATATAACATAATGACTATGTTTCTATCTATATGACTATTAGTCTTCCTATCTATTGTTTATTTATATGTCTATCTACCTGTCTATATATCAGTCTATCCATCTATCATTCTATTTATCTATCTATCTATCTCTCTATCTATCTGTCTATCTTTCTATTTATCAATTTGTCTAATAATCTGTCCATTTATCTGTCTATCTATCTACCTATCTAATTATCTATCTATTTGTCTATCCATATATAAATCTATTTATCTTTTTATCTAAATATATATCTATCATTCTATCTACCTCTCAAAAATAAGTGTATCATTCTATCAATCAATTAATCTATCAATATGTCTATTAATCTATCAATAAATATATCTATGAAGTTGTCTATATATATGTCTATCTATCTATCTATTTGTATATCTACTTGTATATCTATCTAACTATACATTTGTCTATCTATCTATTTCTGTAACTGTTTATCTATCTATTGATTTATCTCTCTATCTATAAATCTATTTATTTATCTATCTATCTATCTATTTGTCTATCTATCCATCTATATATATATATATATATCTATATATATATATATATATATATATATCAATCTATCTATCTCTCTATCAATATGACTATTAAGCTATTTATCAAAAAATCTATCAATCTATCTATCAATATGTGTATCAATCTATATATATCAATCGGTCTATAAATCTATCTATCAATCTATCTATCAATATGTCTATTAATCTATTTATCAATCTGCCATTCAATTTTTCTTTCGATATTTCTATCTATTTGTCTATCTATCTATCTATTTGTCTATCTATTTATCTATATATTTGTCTCTCTATTTAACTATCTATATATCTTTTTGTCTATATTTTTATTTCTCTATTTGTTTATATGTCTATTTGTTTATATATCTATGTTTATATAAGTCTATTTGTCTATATGTCTATATATTTATGTCTATTTGTCTATCTGGCTATATATATATATATATATATATATATATCTATCTATCTATCTATCTAGTTATATATATATATTTTTATATATCTATATGTCTATCTGTCCATCTGTATATCTATCTATCTATCTATCTATCTATCTAATTATATGTTTATTTATCTATTTGTTTATTTGTATATCTATATATCTATCTATATCTATCTATCTATATATCTATCTATCTGTCTATCTTTCTATCTAACTAACTTTCTATATATCTATTTATCTATCTTACTATCTATCTACTTTTTATTTTTCTATCTATCTTTATATTTATCTTTCTATCTGTCTTTCTATATATATATATATATATAAAACTATATATCTATCTTTCTTTCTTTCTATCTATCTATCTAATTATCGATTTTTCTATCTGTTTATCTATCTATTTGTCAATCTATATATCTGTTTGTCTTTATATATATATATATATATATATATATATATTTCTACGTGTCTATCTATCTATCTATCTAGCTATATATCTATCTATCTATTTATCACTCTATCATTATGTATATTTTCTATTTGTGTATCTATGTGTATTTTTCTATTTGTCTATCTATATGTCTATCTATCTATCTGTCTATCTATCTATTATCTATCTATCTACCTATCTGTCTATCTATCAGTCTAATAATCTATCTCTCTATAGGTATATCTAACTAATTATCTATATGTCTATCTATTTGACTTTTTATCTGTTTAATTATCTATATATCTATCCATCCATCTATTTATCTATCTCTCTATAAATCTTTATATCTTTGTGCCTATTAATCTATCTATCAATTTTTGTATCAATATGTTTATCAATTTTCCTTTCAATATATCTATCAATCAATCTATCAATCTATCAATCTATCAATCTATTTGTCTATCAATCTTTCTATCAAACAATCTATATATCAATCTATTTATCTATCTATTTGTCTATCTTTCTGTTTATCTATTTGTCTATTTATTTGTCTATCTATCTATCTATATATCTATCTATCTAATTGTCTATCAATCTATCTATCTATCTATCTAATTGTCTATTAATCTATTAATCTATCTACATATCTATGTGTCAATTTATTAATCATTTAATTAATTAATCAATCAATCTTTCTATTTATCTATCTATCTATCTGTCCATTTGTTTGTCTGTATATCTATCAGCTTATCTATGTCAATTCTATATGTCTATATATCTATCTAACTTTCTTTCTTTCTTTCTGTATACATATCTATTATCTATCTTTTTACACTATCTAACTATATATCTATCAATTTATCAATCTTTTATATGTCTATCTATCTAACTCTTAATCTTGTTATATGTCTATATATATATATATATATATCTATCTATCTATCTCTCTATCCTTTTATCTTTATATATTACATTATCACTATCTCCATATATTTGTATCTTTCTATCTCTCTATATCTTTATCTTTCTATCTCTCTATCTCTATATCTCTCTATCTCTTTAACTCTTTACCTATCTATCTTTTTATATCTCTACCTACAAATCTACATACCTTCATACCTATCAACCTACCTAGCTACCTAGACATCCATCTATCTTTCTATATGTCTATATGTCTATCTTTCAATTTGTATATCTAGCTATCTATCTATCTACCTGTCTATCTATCTATCTGTCTATCCTTTTATTAATAATTATATCTAACTATTTATCATTCTATATATATCTATCTATTATGTACTTGTCTACCTATTTGTCTATATATATGTCTATATGTCTATTTTGCTAGCTGTGTATCTTGCTAGCTGTCTATCTCTCTATCTTTCTTTCTATTATCTATCTATTATTCAATTAATATATCTATCTATCTATGTGTATATCTATCTATCTATCTATCTTTATATCTCGATATCTTGTCTTTCTAATTACCTATTTGTCTCTATATGTATATTTCTGTCTATCTATCTATGTATATATCTTTCTATATGTATATCTATCTATCTGTATATCTTTATATCACTCTATCAATCAATCAATCTAAATATCTATCTATCTTTCTGTCTATATATATATATATATATATATATATATATATATATATCTATCTACCTATCTGTCTATAGATATATATATATATATCTCTATCTATCTATTTGTCTAACTATCTATATATCTATCTGTCTGTCTGTCAATCAATCTATCAATCTATCTATCTGTGTGTCTGTCAATCAATCAATCAGTCTGTCAATATATGTGCCTATATATCTATTTGTATATCTGTCTCTCTATCTATGTGTCTATCAGTCTATCTATCAATCTATCTATAAATCTATTTGTCTACTTATCTATTTATTTATCTGTCTATCTATCTATCTATCTATCTGTATATATGTCTATCTATCTATTTGTCTATCCATATATCTATCTATCTATCTATCTATATATCAATCTATCTATCTTTCTTTCTTTTTGTCGATCTATCTATCGATCCTTTTATCTATTTGTCTAATAATTTATCTATCTATCTGTTTGTCTATCCATCTATCTGTCTATCTATCTGTCAATCTTTCTGTCTATTTGTCTATCTATATATTAATCTATTTTTTAATCTTTTTATCAATTTATTTGTCAATCTATCTGTCTATCAATCTCTATATCATCTATCTATCTATATGTCTATTTGTCTATCTATCAATCTATCAAACATTCTATCTTTTTTGTCTATTGATATATCTACTTGTCTATCTGTCTATCTCTCTATCTTTCTATCTATATATGTCTTCATTTGTCTATTTATCTCCATGTCTCTGTATTTGTCTTAGTGTCACTCTATTTGTCTCTCTATCTATATTTCTATTTATTTGTCTTTTTGTCTATCTATCTATCTATCTTTCTTTCTTTCTTACAATGTATGTATCTCTTTATATTTCTATCTATCTATCTATTTGCATATCTATCTAACTATCTTTCTATCTATCTACGTATCTATCTAATTGTATATCTGTCTATCTATATATCTTTCTATCCATCTATTTGTCTATGATTCAACATATCTATTTGAATATTTATCCATCTTTAAATCTATTTATGTTTCTATATGTCTATTACCATATTTTTCTATTTGGCTATCTAAATGACTTTCGTTCTATTGATCTATCAATCTATCAACTGATCTATCTGTCTATCTAGCTAGATATCTATCTATAACTTTCTATATATTTGTCTATCTTTTTATCTGTCTCTCTATTTGACTATTAATCTTTCTATTTATCTATCTATCTATCTATATATCTATCTATTTGTCTTTCTATCTGTCTATCTATCTATATGTATATATATTTATCTATTTCACTAATTACCTATCTATGTATATATCTATCAATCTATGTATTTATTTATCTATTTATCTACATATCTATCTGTCGATCGATCTATCTATCTATCTATATGTTTGTCTATCTATCAATTTGTCTATCTATCTATCTATCTAATAATCAATTTATCAATATGTCTATTAATCTGTCTATCAAATTGACTCTTTATATTTTTATCTATCGGTCTATATATCTCTCCTTTTATATATTTGTATGTTTGTCTATTTATCTATCAAACTATTTGTCTAACGGTCCATATGTCTATCTATCTCTCTATCTTAATATGACTTTTTGTTTATCTATCTAACCAACTATCTATCTATCTATCTTACTGGATGTCTATTATCTACCTATCTATTTGTCTACCTATTTGTCCAATTTTTATCTATTTGTCTATCAATCTATCTATCTATCTAAAGTATCTCTATCAATCTTTAAATCTTTCTGTCTATCTATGTATATATCTATCTATATATCTATCTATATATCTATCTATGTATCTATTGATCTCTCTAACTATCTATATGTGTAACTATCAATCTATATATATATATATATATATATATATATATATATATCTATCTATCTATCGATCTATCTATTTATATGTTTATCAATATATTTATCAATCTTTCTATCAATGATCTATTAATCTGTCAATCAATTAATCAATTAATCAACTAATAAATCAATCTATCTATCTAATAATCGATGTATCAATTTATATATCTATCTTTCTAACTATTTGTCTATTTATCTATCTATTTATTTGTCTATCAGCATGTCTATTAATTTGCCTATTTATTTGTCTATCAATCTGTCTTTTAATTTATCTTTCAATCTATCATTCAATCTATCTATCCATCAATCTATTTATATGTCTATCTATTTGTATAACTATCGGTCTATCAATCTATCTCTCAGTAAAACTACATGTCTATCTATCTATCACTCTATCTATCTATCTAGCTATTTATCTATCTATCTATCAATCTATTTAAATATCTTCCTATCTATCTATTTTACTATCTACCAATCAATCAATCAATAAATCTATCTATCTACTTATAAATCTCACTATTAAATTATCTTTCTATCTATTTGTTTATCTTTCTATATTTATGTCTTCTCTGTCTATATATCTATTGTATGTCTAACTATCTATCTATATCTATGTACGTCCATCTATCTATGTGTCTATATATCTGTCTATCTATTTGTTAGTCTATTTGCCTATGTGTCTTTCTGCCTGACTGTGTGTCTCGGTGACTATTTTTCAACCTAACTATATATTTTTTTTATGTCTATTTGTTTGTTTATTTGTCTATTTATCTATTTGTCTATCTTTCTACTTGTAAATATCTCTATCTAACTATCTATCTATATATCTATCTATCTATCTATACATCTTTTAATTTGTCTATTAATTAAACTATCTATCTCTCTAAAAATACGTCTATCAATCAAATATCTATCTTACTATCTATCATTATATCTATCTATCTATCTATCTATTTATCTATCTATCAATTTATCTATCTATTTATTATCTATCTATCTATCTATATATCTGTCTATATTTTTGTATATTTTTCTATCTATTTTTCTATCTATCTATCAGTCTATATATTGTTCTATCTATATGTTTATCTATTTAACTATCTATATATGTATCTATTTGTTTATCTACTTGTCTAATAATCTATCTATCTATCTGTCAATATATATGTTTTTCTATATTTCTATTAATCTCTCTATCTATCTGTCTATTTATTTACCTATCAATCTACTTATATATCTTTCTATCTATTTATCTATCAACCTATATATCAATCTATGTGTATATCTATTTTTCTATATATTTATCTATCTTTCTTTCTTTCTATCTATGTTTATATCTATATATCTATATATCTATCTTTCTTTCTTTCTTTCTTTCTTTTTTTCATTCTAATTATATGTATATAAAAATGTCAATCAATCAATCAATCAATATGTCTATCTATCTTTTTATCTATATGACTATCTATCTATATATCTAACTATTTTGTATATCTACTTGTCTTTATGTCTATTAGTCTGCCTATCTATCTATATATCTATTTCATTATCAATTTGTCTATCTGTCAATCTATCTGTCTACTAATGTATCTAATAATATATCTATCTATCTGTATATCTATCTATCTATCAATATTTTTATCTCTCTATCTATCTATATATATCTCTATCTATCAACATGTCTATTTATCTATCAATCTATCTATCTGTCAATTTATCTAGAAATTACTCTATCAATCTATATATCAATCTGTCTATCAATGATTCTATCTATCTATCTATCAATCTCTCTATCTATCTATTTGTCTATCTATATGTATATCTATCTATCTATCTATATGTCTATCTCTCTGTCTATATATTTATCGATCTATCTGTTTAATAATCTATACACGTATCTATCTATCTATCTTTCTTTCTTTCTTTCTTTTATAATCAATCTATCTATCTATCTGTAAATCAAGTTGTCTATAATCATTCTATCAATCTATTTATTAATTTATCTATCAATCTATCAATCAATCTTCTATCAATCAATCTATTTACATTTTTATTTAAATGTCTATATATTTGTCTATTTATATATATCTCTATATGTCTATATATCTATCTATCTATCTATTTGTCAGTCTAATTATCTATCTATCTATCTATCGATCTATTTGTATATCTATCTATCTATTTAAAATTCTATATATCTATCAATCTATCTATCTCACTATCTATCTGTCTTTCTATTTATCTATCAACTTGTCTATCAATTTTTCTATCAAGCTATCTATCAATGTATCTATCAATTTGTCTTTCAATTTATATATCGATCTATCTTTCAATCTATTTAAAAATCAAATTATCTATAAGTTTATATATTTGTATATAAATATATATATATATATATATATATATCTGTCTATCAATCTATCTATCTATATATCTATTTGTCTATCTATCTTTATATCTTTCTGACTATATATATATATATATATATATATATATATATATCTATCTGTCTATCAATCTTTCTATAAATCAATCAAACTTTCTATCAATTTTTCTATCAATTTGTCTATCAAATTATCTAGCCATCAATTTGTCTATCTATCTATCTGTGTGTATAAAATTGTCTATCTAAATATTTATCTATCTGTCTATGTACATGTCTATATATATGTGAATATATATATATATATATATATATATATATATATATGTCTATCTATCAGTCTATCTACTTATCGATATATTTTTTGTTCTATTTGTCTTTCTATATGTCTATATTTTCTCGATCTATTGTTTTATATATCTATCTATCTATCAGACTATCTACCAATCTATTTTTTTGTCTATCTGTGTGTTTATCAATCAATCTATCTATTTAGCTATCAATTTGTCTATCAATATGCCTCTCAATTTTTCTATCAATCTGTCTTTCAATCTATCTATAATTTGACTAACAATTTCTCTTTTAATCTGTCTATCTAAATGTATATTTTCTATTTATTTATATGTCTATTTTTTTTCTATCTATCTATCTATTTATCTATCAAACTATCAATAAATCAATATATTTATATATCTATCTATCTTTCTTTCTATCTATCTGTTTATCTATATGTCTATCTATATATCGATATATATATCTATTAGTAATATGTCTATCTATCTATCTATCTATATGTCTGTCTGTCTGTCTATTTATCTGTCTAATAATCTTTCTATCTATCTTTCTATCTATCAATCTATTTATCAATCTATCTATCAATCTATCTATTTGTCTATGTATTTGTCTATCTTTCTATCTACCAATATTTAATTTATATGTTTATCAATCTCTCTATATATCTATCAATTTGTTTATCAATATGCCAATCAAAATCTCAATCAATCTGTCAATAAATGTCTATCATTCTATCTATCTATATGTCTATCTATCTATCTATATATCTATCTATCTATCAATTTATCTCTTTGTTTATAGATATATCTATCTACCTATCGATCTATATATCTGTGTATTTATCTATCAATCTATCCATCAATATATTTCTCAATATATATTTCTATCTAACTATATATCAGTCTATTTTTGTATCTATATTTATATCTATCTATCTATCTATCTATTTGCCTATCTATATGTCTATTAATCTATTTATCATTATTTCTACCAATTCGTTTATCTATCAGCCTATCTATTTATTAATATATTTATCTAAATATCTATCTAATATTTTTTATATCTTTCTATCTATTTGTATATCTATATATCTATCTTAATGTTTATCAATCTATTTATCTCTGTCTATCAATCTATTTATCAATCAAACTTACAATCTGTCTAATAATATGTTTTTCAATCTATTAATCAAACTATCCATCTATCTTTCTATCTATTTGTCTTTCTATCTATCTTTCCATCTATATGTTTATCTATCTCTCTGTCTATCTTTCAATCAATCTATCTATCTATCTTTCTATTTGTTTGTCTATCACTCTATCTATCTATTTTTCTATCTATTTGTCTATCTATCTTGCTATCAATCTATCTATCTATTTTTCTATCTCTCTATCTATCAATCAATCTATATATATGTCTGTTTATCTATCAAAATCTTTGTCAATCGATCAGTCTAACTATCTTTCTTTTTTCAATCTATTTATCTGTCTATCTATTTGTCTATCTATCTATTTATATATCTCTCTATCATTTTTTCTATCAATCTGTCTATCAAATTATATTTTTATTCGTCTATCTATCTATCTATATATCGGTCTATATATCTATCTATTTATTTTTTATCTATATATCTGCTATCTATTTGCTATATATTGTCTATTTCTGTATCTATCTAATAATTTGTTTATTTTTTGTATATCTATCTATCTATCAATTTGTCAATGAATTTATTTATCTATCTGTCTATCTATTTGTCAATTTATCTATTTATCTATCTGTCTATCTATTTTTCTATCTATCTATCTATTTATCTATTTATCTATTTGGCTATTTGTTTATCTATCTATCTATTTTTAAATCAATTTATCTATCTATCTATCTATCTTTTTATCTCTCTATAATTCTATTTGTCAATCTATCTTTCTGCCTCACAATCTATTGTCTTTCCATCTATTTATCTATATCTTTGTTTGTATTTATATCTATTTGTCTATCTATGTATCTCTCTATATGTCTATATGTCTATCTATCTATCTATTTATCTGCTATCTATCTATCAGTTTATCAGTCAATTTGTCTATATTTCTATTAGTCTATTAATCTTTTAGTTTATCTATCTTTCTTTCTTTCTATCTGTATATATGTCTAATTGTCTATCTTTATATATGTCTATTTGTCTATTTGTTTATCTATTTATACTACTATATGTATATACCTCTATATGTTTATCTATCTATCTATGTATTTGTATCTCTATCAATCAATCTATCTATCTATCTATCAGTCTATCTTTCTATCTATCTATCTAGCAATAAATTTATCTGTATATCTAGCTATCCATAATATATAGCTATATTACTATTAATATTATTTTAAGTATAAAAATAAAATTTTATTATTATAGGAAACTTTTAAAAAAATATTTAAAATTTATCATTAAATTTAAAAGAAAATAAATTTATAATTAAATATAAATACCTAAATATTTGCCCATACTAAAATTTATAAGAATTAAACAATTGAGTAAAATTTTTACTATTAGCTTTTAAATATTAAGTTTTTATTAAAATAATAAATAAATTTTTTTTTAATAATCTTCTCACATTAAGTAATTTTTAGAATTTTATAAATTATAAATGATATCTAATAATATGAAATTTTATGTCTTTAAAATTATTTCATATTATCTACATAAAAATTAATATGAATTCTTAAAAATTAACCATACAATATATATATTTATATATTTTTTAACATAAAGAGTATTTATAATTCTTAGGAGAGTGGCTTGAAAACCAATCATCTTTTCATGTGTGCCTTGCTATATGAAGTTTATAAATTTTGTAGCCAATATTTTTTTTAGTTGGAAGAACAAACATCTATTTTTTGAAATTGTTTATATATTTATTTTTTAATTTAATTAATAATTAAAAATTGTAAGGTGTATTTTTTCATTTGTGCCTTACTACACATACATTAACTTGTTGAAAATAATTTATTAAGTAAAAAAAAGCTGAGTATTTATGTTTTATATATATTTATTGTTAATTAAATGTTTTGATAATTAAAAATTTAAACATTTATAGAATTTTTATACTTATAAAAAACTGTATCTTATTGTGCAAAGACAACTCTAAGTCTCTAACTAATGCCATTCACCTCTCTCTCTTGACATGGATAAATCAAAATGAAACCTAAAAGTGGAAGTGATTTTCTTCAGCAGTGAGTTTCTTGTCGATTTGAGGTACACTTTCTACCCTAATATAATCATCATCTGCAAGCATTTTAGAAATATGGGATAGCTGATCAAAAGGGAGAACTATCAAAGATATCATGCTAGTCGTGCTTCCTCGATCTTCTTCTAGAATTTTTATGCACAGCTTCATCTTCCATATCTTAATACCTTCTTTATCTTCACAACCACCCACCATTGGAATGCAATATATGACAAAAACGATAGCATATATTCATTCCGGTAAGCACCATGTAATATCTTCTCATCAAATTTTGAATTTGTGACGTCTCCACTTTATTACATTGTTAGCAGAAAGTTGATCCCAAGCAATCATATTTTTGAGTACCTATGGGAAGTGATTTACCTGGTATGAACCATTGAGGTACATGGATATCAGTAAGTAGAATAGAGAGACGTAATCAAGCAATTCTTGAAAAGTTTGAAAGTTTCATTCGAACTTTTATTCATGAGTTATAATTTTTTGGGAAAGAAAGTAAGTTGAGTGGAAGACGTGCATGTTCCACGACGCCTGGCAGAAGCTAGGTGGACTTGGAATTTCATGGTGGCGGCATGGCGCTTTTGGGAAGATGAGCAGGTTGTTGTCATGCGAGTACTTTATGTTAAATTGGTTTTGATCAAGAGTATGCTCATCAAATAAAAATCCTGATCATTATCAAATTATATAGGATCAATCAACCAAATTTTTTATTCATTATAAAGTTCTTGACATGTGCTCAACTACTTCAAATCAACTTAACCTTTCTAACATTTTTAAAAAGTATGTAATTCACGTAAAGATATCTCTATAGTTTTTCATTTATTCTATTATTTAATCATACAATATACTAGTAATTAAAATTATATTTGTGTTGAGTTACATAAACTATAATTATCAGTCAGTGATAATCTATATATCACATCCAAATCCAATCAATTATATATTGTCATGTAATTTATTAGCAAGATTTACTTAAATGAACTCATGATTATTATTTAGTTCTTGTGAGTTAGTTACACATTGTTGGTCAATTCCACTCTCACGATTGTGATTCAAAAGCAGAGGGTTAGTTTGTTGACAACAAGTCTCAAATTATTACTTTAAGAATCTGTTATATTAATAAAATTTTATAAAACTATAGTAAATTTTAAAAGTAGTTTGGGATCCAAAATATTTAATTTTTTTTATGTATATCTAGAAAAGTATTTTTTTTCTATTTTTTCACATGAACTCAGGGAGGAACATGTGAGAGCTGCTTCTCAACAAGTTGAGGGTTCTATGGATCTTCAACCGATTGATTATGATCCTATCTATTTGGAGATGATAGGAGGTCATAAGAAGCAGCAAGTGTACGGCATCGGCTCAATGGGAGTGATATTTTATTGTAGTAGTCATGCTTCTAATTCATCTGTCATAACAATGGTGGGTGAGTTGGTCGAACAACAAGTAATAGAAACAAATGAACATTTTGAAGTTATGGAGATCAAAATTAAAGAGATTGATGAGCAGATTTCTCATTTGAAGGAAGAAATATAGGAAATGAAAGAAGAGAAGGATGAGCAAATTACTCATTTGAAGGAATAAATGCAAATGATGAAAGAAATGAATGAAGAGATGAAAGAAAAGAATGAGAGATAATAGAAATTATGATTGTAATGCAACAGTAGATCTCTTATATGAAGTCATAGTTAGCAGCCTTGACGCGACACATAGAATTCTGAGAACCAACTATGAAACCACATAGGAGAGGCTATCAAAAATGCACCAACTAATTATGAGGATGAATCTGTATCAGAATTATTTCAGAACTATTTTTAATTTTGTCAATGTGTAGCTAAACATGAGGAGACTTTTTTGGTGGTATCATTTTTTCTTTATTCTGGTTTTGTTTTTTGATTTGCCAAATAAGCTAACTATGAATCTTTGTAGGACATTTGATGCGAGACGCAAGAATAAATTCTGATTCAAAGTCGTCAGACATTGTCATGATCCTTCCTATAGATGGGTTTTATCTTTATCGATCTCTACTGTATAAAAAGAAGGCTGGGCTATTATTATCTTCATTATTTCTGAATAATTAATTTTTTTACTCTAAACATCATTGCTGGCCATCGTTTAGATATTTGTTGAAGTTGCATGACTATCAACATAGATTTATGTTTGTTCATATTTATAATGCTATTTTTATATATTTGTAAATATATGTCTGTGTACTAGAATATTGTGGGTAGAGCTTTAGCCTATTATAGGTATGTAAAAGGCTCGGCTGGTCCTCTTGATGATGGGAGCAACATGCTAGCTTATGAAGTTGTGAGATGAACGAAAAAATTTTGGTCTAACACAGACCCAGGCTAATTCTTGACACTCTTATTTCGTGCAGATTTACGTTGTCGCTATTCAAATATGCGACTACTTATTATTGATGATCGATGGAATTAAATTGTTGAAATGTTAATAGCCATTATGACTGCTAATGAAATTCAATTAAATGTGTTCATTTTGCTTGTTCTGCTTCTCTCGCATGTACATAGTTTCCTGGATGACGACGGGCTTAACATGAGGAACTGTCAACTATGGCTATTACAAGCCATTTTTTTAGGGGCATCTTGATCTGAAACTGATACCTAGCATGATTGACCATGACATGAAGCCTTTCTTACTAGGACGTGATCTTAATAACTTTAAGGTTAATGCCAAAAATTCATTCAACCCCCACGAATGTGTTGTGTCCAACACTTCTCTTGCAATGCAATACATGAGAGATGGTTGGATAAACTAGAGATATATGTTATTAAAGTTTATGCCAACAATATGAATTATAAATGGGATAATACTATTTGTTACAGTTTCATATCATCTGAGGCAATGTGATTACATTTATGTGTGTATATATGTATGTATATACTATAGTATATATGTACATATATTCTTAGTATCATATATATTGCAATACATATGTACATATACTCTGTACATATGTTCTGAGTATATATGTAGATTAACTAAGTATATTTGCACATAAAATAGTGCAGTATATATTACATATAGACTACATTAGTATATTTACATATATACTACAATATATAATTATGTATATACTGTAGTATTATATGTACATATATACGTAGTATATATGTACATACTGAATTTGATGCCATGATCACTAATAAATTAGACAAGTTTTTTAATTCTGTTCGAATTTGATACTTGCATGATGATGCCACAAGAGAAAACTGGCAAAGCAGATTAAAAAGCTAATGCTGAAGGGACTAATTGAGACAAAAAAAGCTGATCTCTTCTCTTTGATTCTTGAAAGCGGAGTTGTTTCCTATTGCTTGTACAAGGATTCTGAAAGAATTTTAGGAAGTACTTATGGAATCTGTATTTTGTAGGTATTACTTTTCTTTTCTTTCTGGATACTATGTTTATGATTCTCATCATTGATAATAACTCCTCTTTTGCCCTTGCAATTGTGTAGGATTCTGAAGACTTAACTCCAAATATTCTTGCAAGAATGATTGAAACACTGGAAGGTGGTGGTCTAGTTGTTTTACTTCTTTGAACCCTATCATCACTTGTGAGTTAGTGTACCTTGGTCATGGTGAGTTACATTTCATTGCTCATTATTTGCTTACACAAAAACATGATATGCATTCTTTGAACATTGAATTAGAATGTCTTTGTTGTTCCTGATATGTTAGGATGTTAATAAGAGATTTAGAATAGACTCACATTTTGAAATAGTTTCTTTATTCAATGAAAGGTTTCTCTTATATGTGCATATAAAAGAAATGCTAGTATATCTTTTATACGTACAATCTGAGTATATATGTTTGTATATACTATAGAATATACGTAGGTATATACTACAGTATATACGTACGTATATACTACAATATTTATGTACATATATACTATAGTATATATGAACATATATTCTATAGTATATACGTAGATATATACTATAGTATATACATACATATATACTTTAGTATATATGTACAATTATACTCAGTATATCTACATGTATACTATAGTATATATGTATATATACTACAGTAATATATGTAACTAGTGAAATACTAGTGTATATGTACATACACACTATAGTATATATGTACATATATACTATAGTATTATGTATTTATCAAAATACAACTTTTTTTTATTTATTAATTTTGATTTGATTGACTGGTTTAATTTTCAAATAGAAATGGTACCACAATTTTCCCCATACAAAGCTTGTATAAGTGAAGGGATTTTTTACTAGACCTGATGCCTCAATACTAGGACATCTTTGTTGCGGCAGAAAGATGGTGATCAGAGGAGCTGAGGGAGAGAAAGCAATGTCAATTTCACAAATACATTATACTTTATGCACTGTCAATAGATACTTTAATGAAAAATATGTACTAAAATTTTGTTATGTTTTTGATTTAACTATGTAAAACAAGGGTTGCATAGATTGATGTTATTCAAATTTATTATGCAAAACATATTTTCATCATCATGTGTTGCACATGAGCATGGTGTAGTACTTCATTTTTTATGTTCAAGTTACTTATTGATTTGTTGATGGTTACTACTACTGACGATGAATCTCTATTTCATCTGCCAGTTCTTTTGTTAGCATGGCAGCTTGGTCATGGTGGGGTAGAGTAACACCCTTATAGGTCATGGGACCGGGAGAGAGTTATTGTTGCAGGGAGGCAAGATGTGAACTTTGATACGCCAAGCCTAGCTCATGGCTTGTCTTCCAGGTTTTCCTCTAATAGTTTTCAAAGATATTTTTCTAAATTTAAATAATCTTTGCATTACTTATTTATGTTGGTTGTGATGTTTTGTGTTATCTTTGTGAAGTAAAAATGAGATAATACTAATTTGTTGTAGTGTTGTGTCATTTGAGACTGTGATTATATATATGTACATATAATACTATAGTTTATAAGTACATATTTACTACAGTATATATGTATGTATATACTGAATATATATGTATGTATATACCTAGTATATATGTAGGTATATACTGAGTATATATGTATGTATATACTGAGTATATTTGTACATATATACTGAGTGTATATCTACAATTAATATTGCAGTATATATGTACGTATATACTCACTATACATCGTATATACTGTAGTATATGTACAAATATACTCAGTATATAAGCATAGATAATTTTACAGTATTATATGTACATATATACTAAGTATCTATGTACTTAGTATATATGTACATAAAATACTTAGTATATAAGTACTGAGTACATATGAAAATATATACTGAGTATATATGTACATATAATACTGTAGTATATGTTTACATATATACTCAGTTTAAATGTACTTATAATACTATAGTATATATGTACATATACTGTAGAAATATATTTAACTTGTGAAATGCTAGTATATATGTATATATACACTATAGTATATATGTACATAAATACTACAATATTATATATTTATCTAAACCAAACTTTTTTTATTTATTTATTTTGATTTGATTGATTGGTTTAAATTTCGTACAGATAAGGTACCGCAATGTTCCCCATATGAAGATTGTAGAAGTGTAAGGATTTTTCACTAGACATGATATGTAGTGACTGATACAGCTTTGTCACAGTAGAAAGATGGTGACCAGAGGAGCTGGGAGAAAGAAAGTAATGTCAATTTCACAAAGAGATTATATATTATACATTATCATTAGATACATTGTTGAATAAGATATTATAAAATTTTGTTATGTTTTTGTTTTATTAATGTAAAATATTGTATCAGAATAATTTATAAACTGATTTTAATTTATGTTAATTCTATATTATCATTTATAGTTTTTGTTTTTATTCAAATTAATATAAAAACATAAAATAATTAAATTAAATTTCTTGAAATAAAAATAAAATAGTGAAAATAGTTCTGGAATGAAAATTGCTAAATTTTTTTTTTACTAATTTAGCCACCGAATTTTTCCTGGCTAATTTAGATAGGGATTTACCCTTGCTAATTTAGCTAGTAAATTTTCTGAAGCTTCAATTTAAGGTCAAAATTAGCTAGGGAAATTATTATTTTAGCTAGGTAACTTTTCATTGCTAAAAATTGTTAGCAAGAGATTGTTTCCTTCGTTAATTTTTAGCGATTAGCATTTTAGCTTGAGAAACGTTTCATCATTAATTTATCATTATATCGACTTTAGCAATGAAAAAATCTCATTTAGTTAGGGAATGTTTCCTAGCTATTTGGGATTTTTCTTGTGGTGTTATCTGTTTATCTATATGTCTATCAATTTATCTAAGTATCTATCTATCTGTCTATATATTTATGTGTCGATCTATCTATTTATCTATTTCTCTATCTATAAGTCTATCTATCTTTCTATCTAATTGTTTATCTATATGTCTATCAATCTGTTGGGAAATTATGTTTCCATGATTATGATACAGAACAAGATAGCAATAGAGAAACAACAACAAAAGATATAAATACAATCAACAACCACAATCTAACCATGGCAGAATCAAAAAACGAAACAAACCCACAAAAGAAATGCTCAAAATAATGTGGTTCACTAGTAGTTCAACATGACTAGCTAAATCCACTAGATAATGGGACCTCCATTATTATGCTATTGCTGATTTCACGGACTCTTAATATTTTGTTTCATACACTTACATGAAAATATTAAAACATAAATATTTTGGTGATACAAAATATATAATCAAAAAAATGATATAAAGCACTATCTGTCTATTTATTTGTCTATAAAACTAAGTATCTACATACTATCTATCTCCCTATCTATTTATCTATTTAGTTATCTATCTATCTAACTATTTGTCAATTTTTTTTATCAATCAATCTATCTATTTTTTGATCTAAGTGTTTATTTATTTGTCTATATATCTATCTATCTATTTGTCTGTCTATATATCTGTGTATATAACTATCTATCAATTTATATGTCTAATTGTCTAAGAATATGTCTATAAATATGTATATCAATATGTATATCAAAGCATCTATCAATTGATCTATCAATCTGTCTATCAAATTGTCTATCTATTTGTATATATATCATTTTATTTGTCTATCTATCTATCTATATGTCTATCTATCTCTTTGTCCTACTATCTATCTATCTATTGATATGTTTACCAATCTATTATCTATCTATTATCTATATATCTATCTGTCTATTTATTTAATTATCAAACAATCAATCTATCAATCTATCTATATATTTGTATATTTATCTATCTATCTATATATCTATCTATCTGTCTGTCTATCTATCTATTTATATATCTATTAGTATATCTATGTGTCTATCAATATGTCTATCTATATGACTATCTATTTTTAGATTTATTTATATATCTATCTATCAGTCTTTCTATCCATCTGTCTATCTATCTGTCAATCAATCTGTCTATCTATTTGTTTATTTATTTATCTACCTATCTAACTACCTATCTATATATCTAAATTTATGTATATCTATCTATCTATATGTCTATCTATCTATCTATCTATCTATCTACTCATCTATTTATCTATGTATCAATCTATATTTCTATTTTCTATCTATCTATTATCTATATGTCTATGTATATATCTATCAATATATCTGTCTATCAATTTGTATATCTAAATGTAAATATATATATTTCTATATAGTTGTCTATCTATTAGTCTATATATTTATGTATATATATTTTATTTATCTATCTATCTATCAATCTATCTATCTATTTATCTATAAATCTATCTATAAATCTGACTATCAATCTATATATCAAATTGTCTATCTATTTATTTATCTTTCTTTCTAGCAATCGATCTATTTATCAAAATATCTAAATATGTGTTCTACAATCTTTCTATCTATCTATCTATTTGTTTGTTTATATATCTGTCAATATATCTTTTTATCTATATACCTAAAAATCTATCTATCTATTTGTATATATACCTATCTCTCCATCTATAAATCTATAAATATATATATATATATATATATATATATATATATATATCTATCTATCTATCTATATATCTATTTGTCTTTCTATCAATATATCTTTCTATGTATATGTCTATCTATCTATATGTATGTCTATCTTTCTATCTATCTATCTATAAATTTGTCTATATATATATATATATCTATCTGTCTATCTATTTATTTATTCATCTATCAATATATTCATTTATTTAAGTATATGTCTATCTGTGTATCTATCTATCTATCTATCTGACTAACTATCTATCTATATATCTATATGACTGTCTTTATATCTATCTATATATCTAACTATCTGTCTATTTACATTTCTTTTTATATGTCTATCTATCTATCTCTCTATCTATCAATATATTTGTCTATCTATATGTTAATCTATTTGTTTATCTATCTGTTTATCTATCCATCAATCTGCCTATCAAAATGTATTTCAAAATGACTATAAATCTATTTATCAAATGAAAGTTTCAATCAATCTATCTATCAATCTATCTATAAATCTATCTATCAATCTTTAAATCAATTTGCCTAATTATCTATCTATTTATTTCTATATCTCTCTAACTTTTGGTCTATCAATTTGTCTATCTATCTATCTATCTGTCTAAATATCTATCTAACTATCTATCTTTTAATCTATCTTTCAATTTATCTATCAATCTGTCTATAAAATTTTTTATATACATGACTATCTATCTGTCGATCAGTCTGTCAGTCTCTCTATCAATCTATTCTACTATATTTTTTACTATCTATCTATCTATTTGTTTGTTAGTTTATCTATCTGTAGATTTATCTATCTATCTATTTATTAAATAATATGCCAATTAATTTGTCTATATGTCTATTTGTCTATCTATATATCTATATACCTAACTATATATATATATATATATGTCTATCTATCTATATATTTATCTATCTTTATATCAATATATCTATCGATGTATATATCTATCTATCTCATTATAAGTCTATATAAAAATCTATTTATTTATTTGTCTAACTCTATGTCTATCAATCTATCTATTTATCTGTCTATCAATCTTTCTATCAATCTATCTATCAATCTATATATTTATCTATCTTTCAATCTTTTTGTCTATCTATTTGTCTATCTATCTATCTATCTATGTATCTATCTGTGTATCTATCTATCTTTTTATCTAACTATCTATATATTTTTCTATCTATCTATCTATCTAATAATCTAAAAATGTGCATATCTATCTATATATTTATTTGTTTGTCTATCTATCTCTCTATCTATTTTATATCTATCTTTCTAATTATCTATTTGTAAATCTGCCTATCTATCTATCTATTTATCAATCTAACTATTAATATTTCTATTAATTTATTTATAAACCTGCCAATCAATATGTCAATCTATCTGCTATTAATCTATCTATTAATATGTCTATCAATCAATCAATCTTTCTGTCTATCTATTTATCTCTCTATATTTATATCTCATTATATATATAACTATCAATCAATCTATCTATCTATCTATTTAGCTATTTGTCTATCTATCTATTTATATGTTTGTTAATATATATGCATATATATATATATATATATATATATATATATATATATATATATATATATTAATCTATCTATCTATCTATATTTATATTTATATATCTAATTTTCTATCTATTTATCTATCTATCTTTCTGTCTATCTGTCTATCTATCTGTCTATCTATCTATCTATCTATCTATCTATCTATTTGTCTTTCTATTTATCAATCTATCTAGTCGTATATCTATCTGTCTATGTATATGTGTATCTATTTGGATAAAATTCTCTATATTAATCAATATATCAATCTGTATATCAATCTGCCTATTAGATTGTATATATATATCGATCAATCAATATGCATGTTTGTCTGTCTATCTATCTGTCTATCTATAATATTATCTTTCTATCTATCTGTCTATCTATCTATCTATTTGTTTTTCTATTTATCTATGTCTCTATATATCTGTCTAATAATCTATCTATCTAATTGTCTATATATCAATCTGTCTATCTATATATTTATATATCTATATGTCTATCTATATATCTATATATTTGTTTGTCTATCTTTCTATATATTTATCTATCAATCTATCTATCTATCTATGTGTGTATATATATATATATATCTATCTATATATCTTTCTATCAATCTGTCTATCTATTTGTATATCTAACTGTTTATCGATATGTTTATCTATTGGTCTTTCAATCTATCTATAAATCAATCTTTTTATATATCTATCTATCTATATATCTATTTGTCTATCTATATGTCTATTTATCTGTCTATGTATCTATTTATCTATCAATCTATATGTCAGTCTATCTATCTCTTTATTTATCTATGTAATAATATATAAATGTGGCTATCTATCTGTCAATCTATCTATCTACCTATCTTTATTTCTATCTATCTATCAATATATCTGTCTATTAATTTATCTATATATATGTCAATCAATCTATCTATTCATCTATCAATCTGTATTTCTATCTGTCTATTAATATATCTATCAATCTGTCAATCTATCTGTTTATCAATTTGTATATCAATCTCTTTATCAATATATCAATCAATTAATCAATTGATCTGTCTATCTATTTGTATGTCAATCTCTTTATCTATATGTATATATGACTATCTATCTATCTATCTTTCTATTAATCTATCTATTTTCTATATATCTGTCAATTTATTAAACTATCTGTCTATATATATATATATATATATATCTATCTATCTATATATCTGGATATATATATATATATATATATCTATATATATCTCTTTCTTTCTTTCTTTCTTTTTGACTATCTATCTGTTTGTCTATCTATGTGTCTATCTATCTATCTGTCTATCTATCTATTTCTCTATTTATATATCTATCTACCTTTAATCTACCAATCAATATTTCTATCAATATGCCTATCAATCTATCTATCAATTGGACTTTCAATCTATTTATCAATCTATCTACCAATCTGTTTATTAATCTATATATTAATCTACATATCAATCTATCGATCAATCTATCTTCTATCTATCAATTTGTCTATCAATCTATATATAAATGTGTCGATTAATCTTTCAATATATATATATATCAATCTATCTATCTATCTCTCTGTCTGTCTGTATATCTATTTGTCTATATGTCTGACTATCAATCTCTTTATCAATCTATCTATCAACCTATCTATCAATCTGTCAATCTATCTATCTATCTATTTGTCTATCAATCATTTAATCTTATTATCTATTTGTCTATATATATTTATCTAACTATATGTTTATTTGTTTGTCTATATATATGGCTATATGTATGTTTGTCTATATGTTTGTCTATCTATCAGTCTATCTATTTGTCTGTATTTTGTTTGTCTATTTGTTGATCTGTCTATCTACTTTTATAATAATCTATCTACTGTATATCTATCTATCAATCAATTAATCTATCTATTATCTATCTAATTATCAATGAAACTTTTGTTTTTTATATATCAATCTATCTATTTATCAAACTATCTATCAATCTGTATATCTAACTATTTATCTAATTATCAATCTATCTACTATTTATTTATCCATCTATCTATCTATATCTATGTCTTCTATCTATTTGTCTATCTATAAGTCTATCTATCTATCTATATATCTATTTATCTATCTTTCTTTCAATCTATCTATACATTTTTCTATCTATATGTCTATCAAAATATTTATTTATCTGTCTATCAATTTGTCTTTCCATCTATATATCAAAATATTTATTTATCTGTCTATCTATCATTCTATATATCTATCTATCTATCTGTTTATCTCTCTGTCTTTCTATTTATCTATCTATCTGACTAACTACTTGATTTTTTATGTGTCTATCTATCTATCTATCATTCTGTGTATTTATTCTATCTATTATTTATATATGTTTATCTATTTGTCTATCTATTGTCTATCTCTCTATCTATCAAACTATCTATCCATCTATTTATCTATCTATTTGTCAATTTTTCTATTTGTTAATCTATCTATTTGTCTATCTATCTGTCTATCTATCTATCTATCTTTCTTTCTGTCTATCAATTTTTCTATCAAAATGTCTATCAATTTATCTATCAAAATTTCTATCAATATATCTATTTATCTACCTTTATATATATATATATATATATATCTGTGTGTTTGTCTATGTATCTATATGTCAATCTATCTGTCAATCTATATATATGTATATATATATCTACCAGCTTGTCTGTCGATCTTTCTTTCTGCCTAACTATCTATCAAATGTATATTTATCTGTCTATTTATCTATCTATATATCAATCTATTTGTTTGTCAATCTGTCAATATATTAATATATCAGTTTGTCAGTCTATATGTCATTCTTTTTGAATATATGTCTATCAAGCTATTTATCTATCTACATATCTAGCTTTCAATCTATCTATATGTCAATCTGTTTATCAATCTTTTTGCCTATCTGTCTACTTGTCTATCTACTATCTATCAATATATCCTGCTAAATATCTTTATTTCTTTCTATCTTTCTATCTATCTATCTTTTTCTTTATCTCTATATCTATCTATTTCTTTATCTTTCTATCTTTTTAGCTATCTAACTCTCTATCTCTCTATCTCTTTATCTTTCATTCTCTCCATCTCTATATCTTTCTATCTCTATATCTATATACGTCTCTATCTCTCTACCTAGCTAACTACCGACCTTAATACCTACCTATCTTTCTAGCTAGCTAGCTACCAACCTAACTAGATATCTATCTATCTTTATATCTGTCTATCTATCTATCTATCCTTTTATATGTCTACATATATACCTATCTATTAGTCTATCTTTTTTTATCTATTTCTTTATCTCTCTATCTCTTTATCAATATATATGTCTATCTATCTATTTGTCTAATTGTCTGTCTATCTCTCTATCTCTCTATTTATATCTCTATCTCTTTATCTATGCAACTACCTATTTATCTATATTTCTATCTCTCAATCTTTCAATCAGTATATCTGACTATATGTCTATCTATCTATCTATCAAATTATTTATCTATCTATCCGTCTATCTATCTATCTACCTGTCTAGCTATCTATTTGTCTACTTGTATATATATCTATCTATATACATGTCTATATATCTATCTATCTCTTAATCTATATATCTATCTATCTTTGTGTCTATCTTTGTATCTATCAATCAGTCAATGTGGCTACTTGTCTATCTATCTATCAATCTCACTATCAATCTATCTATCTATCTTTCTATCTCTATATATTTCTATATGACTATATGTATATATATATACATATATATCTATCTTTCTTTCTATTTGTCTATGAATCTTTCTATTTGTCTACTTATATGTTTATCTAAAGGATCTTTATATCTGTCTATCTATCAATCTATCTAATTATCTATCAATTGATATATCTACCTATATGTCTATCTATCTGTCTATCTATATAAGTGTCTATCTATCAGTTCGTCTCTCAATCTAACTCAATGTTTGTCTATATGTCCATATCTATCTGTATGTCTATTTATATATCTATATGTCTGTCAATCTGTCTATCTATCTATCTATCTATCTATCTATATGACTATCTATCTATCATCTTTCTATCTATACTATCTATTTATATACCTTTGTGCGTATCTATCTGTCTATCTATTAGTCTATCAATCTATCAATTTATCTATTTATCTATTTGTCTATCAATTTATTTATTTATCTATCTATCTATATATCTATCTGTATATCAATCTAACTCTATATATATCTATCTATATATCTAACATCTATCTATCTATATATATATAACTATCTGTCTGTCTATCTATATCTCTATTTATTTTTCAATTTATGTATCTATATATATATCTATCAATTTGACTATCAATCTATCTATCTCTCTATCAATCTGTCTATCAATTTATCTATTAAATTGTATATCTATCTATCTATCTATTAGTTATCTGTCTATCTGTTAATCTTCAATCAATCAGTCTACTAGTCTATATGCATTTCTATTTGTCTTTCTATCTAGCTATCTATATGTCTATAAATATAGCTATTTATCTTTCTATATGTTTACTTGCCTATTTGTTTTATTATTGATCTATCTATATGTCAATCTACTATCTATCAATCAATCAATCTATCTATATATCTTTATATCTTTCTTTCTATCTATCTCTCTATCTCTATATCTTTCTTTCTCTCTATCTTTCTAACTCTCTATATCTCTCACTCTCTATCTCCATATCTCTCTACCTTTCTATCTCTCCATCTCATTAGCTCTCTACATATCTATGCCTCTACCTCTTTATCTCTTTATCTTTCTATCTCCCACTCTTTTTACCTCTCTATATCTCTTCCTACCTAACTACCAACATAAATACCTACCTACCTTGCTAGCTACAAAAGTAACTAGTTATATGTCTATGTGTCTAATTATCTATCTTTCTATATGGCTATGAGTCTACTTGTCTATTTGTCTATTTTTCTATCCAAATATCTCTTTATATCTCTGTCACTCTATATGTCTATCTATCTATTAGTCTATCTGACTTTTTGTCTATAATTTTGTTTATCTATCTATCACACTTTCTCTCTATCTTTCTATCTGTCTATTTTTTCCATTTATCTATTTTTCTATCTATCAATCTATTTGTCTATCTATCTATATGTCTATCAATATATCTATATGTCTATCAATCAATATATCTATCTATTAGTAATCTATCGATCTATATTATACTATATTTATCTATATATCTATCTATATATCTTACTATTTGTATATTTATCTATTTATATATCTGTCTATATATCTATCTTACTAACTCACTATCTATCTGTCTATCTATCTACCTATTTATATGTTTAAATAACTATCTATTTATCTAACTATTTATTTGTCTCTCTATTTGTCTTTCTATCTTTCTATATATATATATTTATTTATTTATTTATTTATTTATTTATTTATTTATTTATTTATCTATCTATCTGTCTGTCTGTCTAAAAATTTTTCTATTTACCTATTTATCTATATTCGATCTTTATTATGTATCTATCTATCTGTCTAACCATCTTTATATATGTTTATCTATTTGTCTTTCAATCAATCTATTTATCTATCAATCTGTCTATTAAATTGTCTATCAATCTATCTATCAATCTGTTTATCAATCTGTCTATCACTTTGTTTATAAATTTGACTATTTATTTATCTATCTATATAACTATCAATCTATCTGTATATCTATTGGTTTATCAATCTGTCAATCAATCAATTAATCAATCAATCTATCTATTTATCTATCTATTTGTCTATCAATCTATCAATCAATATATCTATCAATCTATTTATCAAATTGTTTATCTATCTGTTTGTCTACATGTATGTCTAACTGAATATTTGTCTGTCTAACTATCTATCTATCCATCTGTCTATATTTTTTGTTTTTTGTCTATCAATTTGTAATGTGTCGGTGTGTTAGTTTATTAATCAACAATGTTTATCTATATGTATGTCTATCTATCTATTTATCTAGCTATCTATGTGTCTATTTGATTAGCCTCTATCTATTTATATGTCTATATGGCTATATGTTTATCTATCAATTATGTATCTATAAATTAATCTATCTATCAACTTGTTTATCAACCTATCTATAATTGTGTTTAGCTATCTAATATCTATCAGTATATATAATATATGTCTACTATCTATTTTAACTATTTATTTGTCGGTATATTAGCCTTTCTATCTATATATCTATATATCAATCTATATCTTTATCTATCTATATATAGATATATCTATCTAATTATTTATCTATCATCTATCTACTATCTATAAATTTTCAATATATCTATCTATCATGATATCAATCAATCAATTATCAATCTATCTAAAAACTATCTATCAATCTATTTGTTTATATATCTTTCTATCTATCTGTCTGTGTGTGTGTGTGTGTGTCAATGTCCATCTGTATATCTACCTGCTTGACTATCTACATGCTTGATTATCTATCTATCACATGTCAATTGATTTATATATATATATATATATATATATCTATCTGTCTATCTATATATATACATATCTCTATCTATCTTTATTATCTATATATCAATATATCTATTATTTTTCTAACTATCTTTTTATTTGTCTATCTAAGTATATATCTATTTATATCTTACTCTATCTATCTATCTGACTATTCATCTATGTAGCTTATTTCAATCTATATATCAAATGTTTATGATTT
>JAREIK010003013.1:109085-198427 GCA_029783825.1 Sapria himalayana
TTTGTCTATCTAAGTATATATCTATTTATATCTTACTCTATCTATCTATCTGACTATTCATCTATGTAGCTTTTTTCAATCTATATATCAAAATGTTTATGATTTTGTCTATCAATATGTATATCAGAATGTCTATCATTTGTCTATCTATCTATATATCAGCCTATTGGCCTATTTTTTTATTTGTCTAACTGTAGGTCTATCTATCTATCTATCTGTCTGTCTGTCCATCTATATGTCTATCCATCTATCAATTATCTATCAATCTATTATCTATCTATCTGTCTATCTATCATATGTATCTATTTATCTATCTATTATCTATCTATCTATATTTCTATCTATCTATCTATCCATTATCTATCTATTTGTATATCTATAATCTATATATCTGTCTGTCTTTTAATCTGTCTATCAAAATGTCTATCAAGTTGTCAAACTATTTTTCAATCTATTTATCTGTGTATCTATCTATCAATCTATCTGTTTGTATGTCTTTCTATTTGTCTATCTACCTATTTATCTATCTATCTATCTTTATTTTTATCTATCTATCTATCTATCTACCTTTCCATATGTCTATCTATCTCTCTATCTACCTATCTATTTATCTAGCTATCAATTTATCGATCTCTCTTTGTATATTTATATCTATCCATTAATCTATCTATTTATCTCTCTATCATTATATCTGTCTAATAATCTGTGTATTTTTATATCTATCTATCTATATAACTATCTGCATATCTATCTATATATAAATTGTCTATCAATATATATATCAATCATCCTATCAATATGTATATCAATCTGTCTATCTATCTATCTATCGATATTTATTTCTATATATATGTCTCTCAATCTAACTATCAATATGCCTATGAATGTGTCTATCAATCTATTTATCAATTTATCTATCAAACTATCTATGTATCTATATATCTATATGTCTAACTTTCTATCAATCTATCTATTAATCTATCTATCATACATTCTATCTCTCTATCTATCTATCTATCTTCCTATTTGTCTATTTATCTATCTGTCTATCGATCTATTTGCATATCTAGTTATCTGTTTGTTTGTCTGTCTGCCTAACTATCTATGTGCATGATGGTTTATCTATCTATTTGTTAATCTTTCAATCTATCTATATATATGTCACTCTATATATCTTTCACTATCTGTCTGTTAGCCTATATGTCGGTCTGTCTACCTTTCTCTCTTTATGTCTATCTATCTATTTTTCTTTCTATATATCTATATGTTTGTCTACCTATTTGTCTAACTTTCTATATGTCTATCTGTCTATATATATATATATATGTCTATCTTTCTGTTTATCTATTTGAATATATCTCTATCTATCTCTAAATCTATCTATCTATATAACTTTCTTTTTATCTATTTGTCAATCTATCCATTTAATAATCTTTCTATCTACATGTCAATCTATCTATCTCTTTTTCTTTCTATCTATCTTTCTATCTTTATGTGTATCTATTTGTCTATGTATCTGTGTATCTATCTGTCGATCTATTTGAATTTATTTTGATCTATCTCTCTATCTCTCTCTTTAGATCTCTATACCTCTCTAAATCTCTCTCTCTCTACTTCTCTTTCTCTCTACCTCTCTATCTTTCTATCACTCTATCTCTCTACCTCTCAATCAATCAATCTATCTATCTATCTATTAATATGTCTATCTATCTATATATCGGTGAATTAATCTATCTATCATTCTATATGTCTATCGATCTATTTATCTTTCTATCTTTCTTTCTTTCAATCTTTTGTCTATCTATCTATATATTATTATATCTATCTATCGATATATTATTATATCTATTTATCTATATATCTATCTGTCTATATATATATATATATATATATATATATATATATATATATCTATCTGTCTATTTATCTATCTAACTATTTGTCTATATATCTATATAACTATCTATCTATCAATATATCTATCTATTTTTTTATCTATCTATCTATCTATCTATATATCGGTCTGTCTATCTATCTTCATATCTATCTATCTATCTTTCTATCAGGATATCCATTTATCTATCTTTCTATGTATCTATCTATCTATCTATCTCTCTATCTATCTAAAAATCTATCTATGTATTAATCAATCTATCCATCTATCTAACTATCATACTATCTATCTATCTTTATGTTTTTCTATTTTTTATCTGTCTATTTATCTATCTGTCTAGTCTATTTATCTATCTATCTATCTATCAAGCTATCTATCTTTCTATTAGTATAAGTCTATTTATTATCTATCTAACTGATTGTATGTCATATTATTTGTATGTTAGTTAATATCTTTGTATGCTTGTTTGTCTATAATTTTGTTGATCTATCTATCTATATATATGTCTATCTAAATGTCTATCTAAGTTTCTATCTAACTATCTATATATATTCATATTTATCTGTCTATCTTTTTGTCTATCAATCAATCTAATCTATCTATCTATCTATATATCTTTCAATCTTTCTACCTATTAATCAATAAATCTATCTATCTATCTATTTAGCTATCTATCATTCTATATATCTATTAGTCTATCTATCAGTCTATCTATCTATATATCTTTATTTCTATCTATCTCTTTATCTCCCATTCTCTTTTTTTAAATATCTGTCTATCTATCTATATATATATCTGCCTATCTATCAACATATCTAATTATTTATTTATGTGTCTATCTATATATCAATATATCTATCTATCTATCTGTCTATCTATATGTATATCTATCTTGCTCTCTATCTATCTGTATATCTATCTATCTATTTATCTCTCTATCTTTCTTTATGTCTATCTGTCTGCATATCTATCTATCTAATTATCTATCTATTTCTCTATATATATATATATATATCTATCTTTCTGTCTATCTATCTTTCAATCAATATATCTATCTATCTTTCTATCATTCTATATGACTATCTGTCTGTCTATCTATCTATATGTCCATATTATTATTTATCTATCTATCTATATATCTATTAGTCTATCTATCTATCTTCTATCTATCTATCTAACTATATATCAACCAATCAATCTAACGATCTATATATCATCTTATCTATATGTCTATCTATTTTTCTTTCTATCTCTCTCTCTATTTGCCTTTCTTAAAGTCTATCTATCTATCTTTCTATCTCTCTAGTTATCTATCTATTTATATCTATCTCTATCTAGTTATCAATTTGTCTATTTATCAATCTATATATCAATAAGTCTATAAATCTATATATCTATATGTCTATCAAACTGTCAATGAAACTATCAATCAATCAATCTATAAATCTATCTATCAAATTACCTAGAACTTCTATATATCTATCTATCTATCATAGTATTTATCTTTCTATATATTTTTCTGTCTATGTATCTATTAGTCTGTTTATCTGTCTATTTATTTATTTGTATGTCTATCTTTCTATTATTTTGTCTATCTTTATGCCTGACTATCTATATACCTGACTGTCAATCTATATATCTATAAGTCTATCTATAGATCTATCTCTTTATCTGTCTCTCTTTCTATTAGTGTCTATCTATATATTTGTTAGTCTACATCTATGAATATCTATTTGTCTGTCTATCTATCTATATCTATGTAAGTATGTTTATATATTTGTGTTGCTGCATATCTCTAAATGTCTATCTTTTTGTTTGTATGTTTATATTTCTTTCTATTTTTCTATCTTTCAGTCTTTATGTATTTTTATATTTCTTTCTTTCTATATTTTAGTCTATCAATCTATCAGTCTATCTATATATCTATCTATATATTTGTCTAACTATATATATATATATATATATATATATATATATATATTTGTATCTATTTGTCTATCTCTCTATCTAATTATCTGTTTATATATCTATTATTTTATCTGTCTATCTGTCTAACTATCTATTATTAAATCTATCATTCTATCTTTCTTTCTTTCATTTTATCTATCTATCTATTTATATATATATATATATCTATATGTCTTTGTATCTATTTATCTATTTATCTATTAATCTATCTATTTGTTTTTCTATCTCTCTATCTAGCTATTTATATATCTATGAATCTATTTTTCTATCAATTTGTCTATATATATTATTATCAATCTGTCTATCAACCTGTCTATAAATTTATATATCAATTTGATTATCAAATTATGTATATATTTCTCTATCTATCTGTGTATCTATCAAAAAATCTATTTGTCTATATATGTCTATCTATCTATCTATCTATCTCTTTGTCTATTTATTTATATAATTATTTATATATCATTTTATCTATCTGTCTATCTATCTATCTATTTTTCTATCTATCTATCTAACTATCTGCCTATTTATCTATCTATCTATTTATCTATAAATCTGTCTGTCTATTTGTCTGTCTATTTATCTATAAATCTATCTATCTGTCTGTCTCTCTACCTTTCAATCTATATCTATTGATCTCTCTATATATCTATCAATCTGTCAATCTTACTATATATCTATATATATGTCTATTTATATGTGTATCAATTTGTCTATGTATCTATATATCTATCTCTCTATCAATCAATCTATCTATCTATTTGTATATCTCTCTCTATCTATCAATCTTATTATCTATGAATATGTATATCTATCTCTATATCTCTCTGTCTATCTATCTTTATAATAATCTATCTATCTATTTGTATATTTATCTGACTATCTATATGGCTATCTATGTGTCTATTTATCTCTCTATCAATCTATCTATCAATCTTTCGATCTTACTATCTATTTATTTGTTTATTTTCTATATGCCTATCTATTTGTCTATCGGTATATCTATATGTCTTCCTATCTATCTATATGTCTATCTGTCTACATGTCTATCTATTTTTGTCATAGGTCTACCTGTGTATTTGTCTATCGACCGATCACTCTATCTTTCTACTAGACTATCTATCAATCTATCTAGCTATTTCTTTTTCTCTATATCTTAATCTATATATATATATATATCTATATGTATTACTATCTATAAGTCTATCTATCTATCTACCAGTATATTTGATATTTGTCTATCTATCTATTTATCTTTCTGTCTATCGATCTACCTACCTACTTACCTAGCTAGTTAACTACATATTATTCTATCTAACTAACTAACCATCTATTTATCTATATATCAGTCTATTAGTTTATCTATTTACCTATCTATCTGTCAACATTTCTATCTTTATATCATCGATCTATATCTATCTCTGTATCAATTTATTTATATATTTATATATTTGTCTATTTATCTATCTATATCTTTGTCTTTTTATCTGTATCTCTATCTCTCTATCTATATTTCTATTTATCTATATATCTATTAGTCTATCTATCTTCCTATCGAAATATATACATATCTATCTATTTATCTATCTATCTAAATGTCTATCTATCTTTCTTTCTTTCTATCTACTTATCTGATAATCTTTCAATTAGACTATCTATTTATCTCGCTATCACTCTATAAAACTATATATCTGTCTGTCTATCTTTAAATATGTCTATCTACCTATCTGTCTATAACTCTATCTATCTATTTGATTATCTATCTATATGTTTATCTATCTATCTAGATACATGTCTAATTATCTATTTGTCTATCTATCTATGCATATACTTGTCTTCCAGTCTATCTGCCTATCTTACTATCTATCTATTTCTCTATATGGCTTTTAATCAACCTATCTATCTCCCTTTTTGTCTTATTGTCTTTCTATTTTTGTATCTATTTATCTATTTATAATTATGTGTTTATCTCTATGTATCTATCGATCTATCTATATATCTATCTATCTATCTTTAAATAATTATGTATATATATCTATCTATATATCTTTCTTTCGTTCTATATGTATGTCTGTCTATCTATCTATCTATATATCTATCGGTATGTTTGTATATCTTTCTATCTTTATGTATGTTTGTATATCTACCAGCATGATTGTGTGCATGCCTGATAATTGATCTATCTGTTGGTCTGTATATCTATCTGTTGGTTTGTATATCTATCTGTCTATCTGTAGGTATGTATGTCGATCTAACTATTTCTTTCTTTGTATGTTTATATATCTATCTTTATATCTATCTGTCTATCTATCTGTCTATCAACTTTCTATGAATTTATCTATCAATCTTTCTATCTATATGTCTATCTATCTGTATATCTAATTGTCTATCAATCTATCTATAAATCTATATATATAATTATCTATCTATCTAGCTTTCTATCTATCTATCTATCTATATATCTATATATCTATCTATTTGACTATCAATCTCTCTTTTTATCTTCATAATAATCTATATATCTTTCTGTCTATATATATGTCTATATATCTATCTATCTATATTTCTATCTATATGTCTATCTATCTATCTATCTATTTATCAAACTTATCTTTCTATCTTTTTATCAATTTTTCTATCAATCTTTCTTTCAATCTATTTATCAATCTATCTATTAATCTCATTATCAATCAATCAATCTATCTGTCTATTTATTTGTCAATCAATCTATCTGTCTATATGTCTATCTATTATCTATCTATGTATCTATAAGTCTAAATATCTATCGGTCAATCTATCTATTTATCTATCTGTCTATAAATATATCTATCTATCTCTCTATCTTTCTTTCTATTAATCTGACAAACTTTCTATCTATCAATCTATCTATCAATCTATATCAATATATCTACGAATCTATATATCAAACAATCTATCAATCTGTCTATCAATATAACTATTAAATTTTCTATCAATCGATCTATCAATTTGGCTATCAAACTATATATCAATTTGCCTATAAAATTGTCTATAAATTTGTCTATAAATATGTACGGCAATCTATCTATCTATCTAGTTTTCTATCTATTTGTCAATCAATCATCTGTCTATCAATCTATTTATTAATCTGTCTATCAATCTGTCTATTAATTTTACTATTAATCTGTTTATTAATATGACTAAGAATCTATCTATTAATCTATCTATTAATCTATGTATCAATCTATATATCATTTTGTCCATCAATTTGTCAATTTATCTATCATCTATCTGTCTATCTATATGTCTATATATCTATCTATTTATTTATCTATTTTCTATCTAACTATTTATTTATCAATCTATTTATCAATCTAACTATTTATCTTTCTTTATATCTATGTATCTATCTTTATCTATCTATCAATTGTCAATATACCTATCTTTCACTTAATCTATCTATTTATCTATCAATCTAGTTATCTATCTATCTATCTATCATTCTATCTGTCTATCTTTCTATCTGTAAATCTTTATATCTCTCTATCAATCTATATCTCAATCTTTCTAACTATCTATGTGTCTATCTATATGTTTATATATCTATCTATCCATCTATAAATCTATTTATATTTCTATCTATCTATCAATATATATGTCAATCTATCTATCAATCCATTTATCTATTTGTCTATCAATATCATCTATCTATTTGTCTAACTCTGTCTATCTATCTGTCTGTCTGTCTATGAATCAATCAATATATCTATTTAACTATCTAGTAATTTATCTATATATCTATTTATTTGACTGTATATATATCTATGTATCTTTTTATCTTTCGATATGCTTGATTGTCTACATGCCTGATCGACTTTGTATCTATAGGTCTATCTATCTATCTGTATATATTTTTGTCTATTTATATGTCTATCTATTTGTCTATCTATCTATCTATTTATATGTCTGTTGATCTTATTTGTCTATCAATTTATATATCTATATTTCTAACTCTTTATATATCTATATGTCTATCTATCTATCCGTCTCTCTATAAATCTATCTATTTATCTATTTGTTTATTTGTATATCTATATCATCTATCTATCTATCTATCTATATGTTTATCAAACTTTCTATATATCTCTCTATTATATGTCTATATATCTTTTAACTATCTATCTTACTATCTATCTATATAATTATCTATCTTTGTGTTTCTCATTCTTTCTATATATATGCTATCTATCTATCTATCAATCTTTCTATCTTTCTAAAAATCTATTATCTATTTATATATATGTCTATCTATCTTTCTATCTATCTATATATCTATGTGTTTATTTATTTATGTATATATTTATCTATCTGTTTATCTGTCAATCTTTTTATTTATCTTTTTGTCTATCTATTTGTCTATTTTTATATATATCTATTTATCAATCTATCTATCTTCCTTTCTATTTGTCTATCTATTTAACTATCTGTCTATCTATCTATCTTTTTATCAATCTATATTTGTATTTATATGTCTATCTATTTATCATTTAATCTATCTAACAATGTATCTATGAATCTATCTATCAATTGGTCAAACAATCAATCAATCAATCTATCTATCAATCAATCGATCAATATGTCAATAAATTGGTCTATCAATCTATCTATCAAACTTTTTAATAATTTGTCTATCAATCTATATATCAATATTTCTATCTATCTATATATATATATATACACACCTGTCTATCTGTCTTTCAGTCTATCTATATGTCTATCTATTTATCTATATGTTTATCTATTTTTCTATCTAATTGTCTATCAATCTTTCAATCTCTCTATCTTTCAATCTATCTATCAATCTGTATAACTATCTATCTATTTATTTGTCTATCTAATTGTTTATCTATTTATCTATCTATCTATTTATCTTTTTATCTATCTATTTGTCTATATAATGGTCTATCTGTCTATCTATCTAACTATATATCTGTTTATCTATCTATCTATTTATCTTTCTATCTGTCTCTCTATCTAACTATTTATCTAACTATATGTCTATCTATCTTGTATATATATCTCTCAATCTAACTGTCTATCTATCTATCTATCTATCTATCTGTATCTCTATATATATGTCTATTTATCTATCTCATAACATACATATCTATTTGACTACTTATCTGTATATCTATCTATCTATATGTCTTTCATTATGTTTATCTATCTCTATATCAATCAATCTATATATCTATCTATATATCTATCTATATATTGATCTGTCAATCAATTAATCAATCAATCTGTCTAGTAATTTTTCTATTTATTTTTATATTAATTTATCAATCAATCTATATATCTAAGTAACTAACTAACTAACAATCTATCTATCTATCTATTGATATATCTTTATATAATTATTTCTATCTATTTTTCTATTTATGTATTTTTCTATCTATTTGTCAAATTATATGTTTATCTATCAGTCTACCTATTTATCTATCTATCTTTCTATCTATTTTTATTTGTATTTGTCTAGAAATCTATCTATCAATCTTTCTATCTGTTGTCTTTAATCAATCTATCAATTTATATATCTATCTTTCTATCTATCTATTTGTTTTCTTATTTGTTCGTCTATCTCGCTTTCTACCTACCTGATAATCTAGCAGCCTAATTGTGTATATATGTCTATCTGTATATATATCTTTCTTTCTTTCTATTTGTCTGTCTATAGTCTAATTGTCTATCTATATGTCTATCTATATATCTATCTATATATCTATCTATCTTTCTATCTATATGTCTAACTATATGTCTATCTGTCTATCTATTTGTCTATCTATCTATCTATTTGTCTGTCTATCAATTTATCTATCTATATTTTTATCTATCTATTTATCTATCTATTTGTTTATCAATATGTTTGTATATCTCTCTATCTAATTATCTATCTATCTAGCTAGCTGTTTATCTTCTATCTATATATCTATTTGTTTCTCTATTTGTCTAATTATCTATCTATATTTCTATCTATGTATCTATTTCTATCTATCTATCAATTTATATGTCTATCTATCTGTGTTTCTATATGTCTCTATATCTTTCTCTTTCTATCCATCTCTTTGTCAATCTATATGTATATCATTTTCTATATATTTGCCTATCTATTTGTCTATCTATTTGTGAATCTATCTATCAATAAATTTCTCAATCTAACTATTTAATAATCCATATATCTATCTGTCCATCTATCTAGCTGTCAATGTATCTATCTATCTATCTATTATCTTTGTGTATATCTATCTTTCTATCTATCTGTTTAACTATCTAGCAATCTATGTGTATATAAATAAGCCAATCTATTTATCTATTTATTTATCAAACTCTCTATCTATTTGTATATCAATCTGTCTATCATTCTTACTATCAATCTGTATATAAATTTTTCTATTAATCGATCTATCAATCTGTCTATCCATCTCCCTATCTTTTTGTCTATCCATATGTGTATTAATCTATCTATCTCTTTATTAGTCTATGTATTTATCTAGATGTTTTTCTATCTTTCTATCTACCAATTTGTCTATCAATCTATCTACCAATCTGTCTATCATTCTGTCTATCAATATATCAAACAATCCATCTATTAATCTGTCTAACAATCTATTTTTGAAAATGTCTATCATTATGTTTATTAATCTATCTATCTATTTGTATATCAATTTGTTTATCACTATATCTATCAATCTTTCTATCATTCTATCTATCAATAAATTTATCTATCTGTCTATCTATCTATCATTCAATTTATGTGTATATCAATATATCTATCTATCTGTCTATCTATCTGTTTGTGTATCTATTAATCTATCTATCTATATGACTATCTATCTATCTATTTATCATTCTGTCTATCTATCTATCTATATATCAATCTTTCTATTAATATGTCAATCAATTTGTCTAGCAGTCTCTCTATCAATCTATCTAACAATCTATTCTATGAATTTGTCTATCAATTTATCTATCAATCTTTCTTTCTATCTAACTTACTAACTATCTATCTATATTTCTATCTATCTATCTATCTCTTTATCTATATGTCTATCTATCTGTCTATCTATCCATCTATCTATCAATCTATTAGTGTATTTATTTTTTTTATCAATTTGTCTGTCAATCTATCTATCAATCTGTCTATCAAAAAGTCTATCAAAATGTTTTTTTGTCTATCTATTTATGTATCAATCTATCTATCAATCTCTCTATCAATCTGTCTATCAATCTATCTATCAATTTTTTCTGAATCTATATATCAATCTTTCTATAAATCTATTTATCAATATTGTCTTTCAATCATTCTATCAATTTATTTATCAATATATCTATCAATCAATTATTCAATATGTCAACCTATCTATATATCTATCTGGCTATCTTTCTATCTATATATCTATTTATATATAAATTTATTTATCTATCTATCTATTTTTCTATCTATCTATCTAACTATTTGCATATCTATCTATGTATGTATCTATCTGTCTATCTATCTATCTATCACTCTGTTTATCTTTCTATCTGTCTATCTATCTGTATGTATGTGTGTATATCTATCTATATATTAATTTATCTATCTATCTATTTTTCCTTCTATCTGTCTAACTATCATTCTATCTAACTATGTATTTATCTATCTATCTATATGTCTATCGATCTATCTATTTTCCTAACATTCTGTCTATCTATTTGTCTATCTATTTATATATCTATATCTCTTATTATCTATTTATTTATCTGTCTATCTATCGATCTAATTTTTTATATATATTTTTGTTAGTCTATCTATCTATTTCTCTAACTATTTGTCTATATTTATGTCTATCTATCTATTTATCTATATGTTTGTCTATCTATCTATCTGTTTGTCACTTAGTCTATCTATCTTTCTATTAGTCTATCCGTCTGACTGACTATTTGTCTCTATGACTATCTATTTGTATGCTTGACTATTTGTCTGTCTATTTATCTATCCATATGTCTATCAAACTGCTATCTATTAGTCTATTTATCTATATATCTGTCTATATATCTATCTATCTAATTAGCTTTCTATCTATGTGTCTATCTATCTAACTATCTAACTATTTGTTTGTTTTTCTATATGTTTATCTATTTTTCAATGTATTTGTCTATTATCTTTCTATCAATCTATTAATCTTTTTATCTATCTATTTATGTGTTAATCTATCTATATATTTAATAGTAAATCTATATACTTATCTATATGTCTATCTATCTATCTGTGTGTTTGTCTATCTATCTATCTATTTATCAATCAATCAATCTATCTATTTTTTGTCTATCTTTCTATCCATCTATATGTCAATCTATCTGTCTATCAGTCTATCTATATGCCTTTCTATCTGTATACCTATCTATCTTTATATCTTCCTAATATTCTATCTAGCTTTCTAGCTATATTTATGTCTATCTATGTGTTTATTGGTCTATATATCTATATGTCTATCTATATATCTATTTACATATCTATCTATCATTCTATTTATCAATCATTATATTAATCTATCTATCAATCTATCTATCAATCTGTCGATAAATTTATCTATCAATTTGTATATGAATTCATCTATCAATCTATCAATCTATCAATCTATCAATCTATCTATTTATCTATCTATCTACCGATATGTTTATCTATATGTTTATTTATCTATCTGTCTATCTATTTTTTTATCAATATAACAATTAATCTGTCTATCAATCTGTCTATTAATCTGTCTATCAATCTATCAATCTATCAATCAATCAATTGATCAATAAACGTGTCTATAAATATGTATATAAATTTATCTATAAATATGTTTATAAATCTATATATCAATTTGTCTATCATTTAATCAATCTATCTATCTATGTATTTATCTATTAGTCTATCTATCTATCTATCAAATTGAATATTTATCAGTCTTATAATAAGTATATGAATCTATTTAGTTTATCTATTTCAATCAATCTATCTATTAATCAATTTATCTATAAATCTATTTATCTATCTATTTTCTATTTGTCTCTCTATCTATCTATCTATTTATTATCTATATATTTGTATATCTATTTGTATATGTATCTATCTATCTATCATAATGTCTATCTATCTATCTATCAATTTATTTTTCTATCTATTTGTCTATCTAGCTATATATCTATCTATATATTATCTGTCTATCTATCTATTTATCTATATTTCATTCTAATTGTTTATAAATCTATCTATCAATCTATCTATCAATATGACTATCAGTCTATATTTCAATCTATCAATAAACTTGTCTATTTATCTAACTATCTATCTATTTATATATCTGTTTATCTATCTATCTATCAATATTTCTATCAAAGTGTATATCTATATATTTATATTTATCTATATATTTATTAATCTATCATTAATCTATCTATCAATCTAACTATATCTAAATCTATTTATTTGTCTATCTGTCTGTCTATCAATCAATCTATGAATCTATTAATCATTTTGTCTATAAATCTATAAACCAATCTATCTATCCTTCTCCCTATTAATCTATCTTTTTATCTGTCTATTTATCTGTATATCTATCTATCTATATGTCTATCTATTTGGTTATCTATATGAATTTTATCTATCTATCTATCTATGTATCAATTTATTTACTATCTACCATTCTATCTTTCATTCTATCTATTTGTCTATCTGTCTGTCTATCTATCTATCTATCTTTCTTTCTATTTGTCTATCTTAATATCACTATATTTGTCTGTCTATCTATCTATCTAACTTTATGTATGTATGTTTGTCTATGTATCTCTCTATCTATCAATTTATTAATCTACTTATCTATTTGTCTATCTATCTATCTCTATGTTTGTCTATCTATTTATCTATTAATCCATCAATCTATCTATATAATATCTATCTGTCAGTTTGTCTGTTTATTTGTCTGTCTATGTGTCTATCTATCCGTCTATTTGTTTGTTTGCATATCTCTCTTTCTATCTATTTATCTACATGTATATCTATTTGATTAATTATCTATCTATCTGTCTGTCTATCTATCTATCTATATGTATATCTATCAATTTATCAATCAATCTATCTAATCTATCTATATTTCTATCTATATTTCTATCTATCTTAATATCTCTCTATCTGTCTATCTATTTGTCGATATATCTGTCTATCAATCCATCTATCTATTTGTCTATCATCTATCTATTAGTCTATTTATCTATATATCTGTTTGTTTGTCTATCTATCTATATATCGTTCTATCTATTTGTCTGACTGTCTCCCTAATTATCTTCCTACCTTAATGTAAATCTGTCTGTCTGTGTGTCAGTATGAATGTCTTCAAACTATTTGTTTATCTATATGTATATAAATCTGTGTATCTATCTGTATGTCTATCTATCTGTCTGTCTATATATCTGGCTATCTATCTAATTATATAACTATCTATATGTCTTTCTATCTAACATTCTATCTATCTTTCTATCCATCTTTTATCTATATCTTTATATATATATATATATATATATATATATATATATCTATTTAATTATCTATCTTTTTGTCTATCTATCTATCTATCTATTTATTTATCTATCAATCTATTTCTCTAATAATCTATAGATCTATATGTCTATCTATATGTATATCTATCATTCTATCTATAAATCAATTAATCTTTCTATCTATATATCAATCTCTTTATGTGTATGTCTATCTATCTATTTATCTAGCTATCTATATATCTAACAATTTGCCTATCAATTAGTCTATCTATCAATCTTTTAATCTGTCAATTAATCTATCTATCAAACTATCTATCTATCAAACTATCTATCTATCTAACTATCTATTTGTTTATCTAAATGTCTTTCTATCTGTGTATCTATTTGTCTATTAGTTCGGCTGTCTTTTTGTCTGCCTGCATGCCTACCTGCTTAATTGTCTACCTGCCTGAAGTATAAAAATCTCTCCATCTGTCTATCTATCAGTCTATCTTTCTATCTATCTATCTGTTTTTCTATCTGGTTGTATATCTATATGTTTATCTTTCAATCTCTATATCAATCTATATATCAATCTGTATATCAATCTCTCTATCTATATATATATATATATATATATATATATATATCTTTCTATCTGTCTATCTATTTATCTATTTATATCTATCTGACTATATATATATATATATATATATCTATGTATATATTTATCATTCTAACTTTCTTTCAATCAAGTTGTGTATCAATCTTTCTATATATCAGTATATCAATTTGTCTATTAATCTATCTATCAAACTATCTATATGTCTATTTTTCTATTTGTCTATCTATTTGACTGTCTATTTGGTTGTCTATCTATCTATTTATATATCTATCTATTTGTCTACCTAACAAATTGAATTTCTATCTCCCTGACTCTTTATCTATCTTTCTATTTGTGTATCTATTTATATCTCTATCTATATATTTGTTTGTTTGTTTGTCTTTCTATCTATATATCTATCTATCTGTATATTTTTCTATTTTAATATCTATCCATCTTTCTATCTATCTGTCTATCTGTCTGTCTATCTATTTATCTATCAATCTTTATATCTATTTATCTATATTTCTTTCTTTCAATCTATATATCTATTTATCTGTCAATCTATTTATCTATCTATCTCTTAATATATCTATTTTTCAATCTATCTCTTAATCTATCTATTTTTCTATCTTCTTATATATTTCTATATCTATCTGCCAATCAATTTGTCAATATATTTGTCTATCAATTTGTCTCTCTATCTATCTTTCTTTCTTTTTGTCTGTCTATCTATTTGTTTGTTTGTGTGTTTATCTATCTGTATGTCTATTTGTCTACCTACCTGCCTGACTATCTACCTGGCTGACTATCTTTCTGTTAGTTTTTGTGTTTGTCTTAATGTCTATCTATCTATTTATTTGTCTGTTTTTTTATCTATTTGTGTCAATCTATCAGTGTGTCTTTCTATATGTGTGTCTATCTGACTGTCTATCTATCTATCTTTTTGTCTATATATCTATCCATCTTTTTTCTATTATTTGTCTATCTATTTGTCTATTTTGTTTCTATCTATCCCTGTATCTATCTATTTATATATCTGTATATCTATCTATCTGTCTGTCTATCTATCTATCTATCTTTTTATTTTTTTGTCTGTCTATCTATCTATCTATATATCGGTTTGTTTATCTATCTATATATCTATTTGTCTAAGTATATGTCTATCTATTTCTCTATATGTCTATTTATCGATCTATTTATCTATATGTCTATTTATCGATCTATCTATCTATATGTCTATCTATTTATCTATTTATTTATCTATCTATGTCTATATATATCAATGTATGTATGTATCTTAGTATCTATCTATATATCTATGTATCTGTCTATCTATCTGTCTATTTATCTATCTTTCTTTCTTTCATTCAATATATCTATCTACCTATCTATTTATTCATCTATCTATCTATCTAACTTAATATCTATCTATCTATTTATTTATCTATCTATCTATTAGTCTATCTATATGTTTATCTATCTATCTATTTATCTATCTACTTATCTATCTATCTATTTATCTATCTTTTTATCTATCTATTTATCTATCTATCAACCAATCTATCTATCTATCTGTTTATCTACCTATCTGTCTCTATCTGTTTATATTTTGTCAATCTATCTATTTATCAATATGTCTATTTCACTATAATAAAATGTCTATTTAGCTATGGGAATTTAGCTAGAGAAATAATCCCTAGCTAATTAGCGATGGATTAGCTAGAGAATAGCAAGAGATGCTTGATTTTACATTAATTTACAAATTTTCAATGAATTTGTGATGGATTAGAGGTGGAAATTTTAGATTTAAAAATGTCTCTAACTAATATTATCCTAAATTTTAATGCAAAGATTGGTGGGCATTTTAGCAATGACTTAAGAGATGGATTTCTCCTAGCTAATTAGTTGGATACAAAATCCCTCGTTAAATAATATTCTGAAATATTTTTTATGATTTTATATTTAATTGCCAGTGATTATTCCTATAATGATATTTTTCACAAAATATATGAGTTTAGCTATGAATATTTCTTTAGCTATTTGGGCTGGGGATAATTTTCATTGCTAATCTTTAAAGATTTAAATTTTTTTATATATTATTTGTTTTAATATTTTGAGTAATTTTTTATATTAAATATATGTCATGGTCTATGCATGAGCAAACCTTGAAAGACACTTTCTTCCCATATAATTATGAAAATAAGATATTATAAATAAATAATTGCAAAAATATTTAAATACAAATAAAAATTGATATTAATAAAGACTAAAATAACTATTTTTTATGATTATAAAATTTTTTAAAAAATATAGAAAATATTTTTCCAAAAAATTTAATTATGTTATTTAAATATTTGTATTAAATAAACATTAAATAATTAATTATATAATTAATCATTTTAAAGATATTTAAAATAATAAATGAACATACATAAAAATTAATACTAATAAAAAGCTAAAATATTTAATTGTATGATAAAATAAAAAAAATTATAAAATTACATGAATTAATGAATAAACAAGTAAATATTTATTTTATTTAATATAAAAATAAAATTTTGTGATTATATGAATCTTTTAAAAAAATATTTACTAAAATATTTAAAATTTTTGAATTATAAAAAAAATTTTAAATTTTTCATAAAATTTAAAAGAAAATAAACATATATTTAACGATACATATATAGATGTTTTAATTACATCAAAAAAAATTTGATGATTTAAAAAATAAATATGTTAGTGTACTTATTAAAAGAATACTTCAAGTTTTTTTTTATGATTTTAAAAAAATTATTTAAAATATTACTAATAAAATTTTTGTCTTAAAAACACTTAAAATTATTTTTAACCCTATAAACACTTTTGAAAATTTCTACCAAACTGACCCTAAGTTGATTTGAATTCAAGTTTTATTTCACTACTAGAAAATATCGATTTAGCTAAGGAAAATTAGCTAGGACTAATCCCTAGCTAATTTACAAGGAATTAGCTAGTGAATAGCAAGGAATTGATAATTTTTATTGAAAAAAAAATAGCAATGGATTAGTGACGAATTAGCGAGGGAAAAATTTTCGAAAATCTTACTAAAGAAAAGTTGGGATTTTAGCGACAAATTAGCGACGAAAAATTTTCAGAACTTCCGTTCATGAAAAGTATAGATTTTAGCAACGGATTTAGCAACGAATTTAGCGATGGATTAGCAATTAAAAATTTTCATAACTTTTGTTCAAGAAAAGCAGGGATTTTAGCGATGGATTAAACGGCTGATTAGCGACAGAAAATTTTCGTAATTTCCCTTAAAGAAAAGTGGGGATTTTAGTGACGGATATTGCAACAAAAAATCTCTCGCTAATAAAAGCCTGAAATTCGTAATGGATTTAGCGACGGATTTTTTCTTGCTAAATTTTAGTGTTGGATTTTGCAACGGAATTTCTTTTACTAATAAAATCATTCATTTAGCGACAGATTTAGTGATTGATTTTTTCTTGCTAATAAAATCCTTGATTTAGCGACGGATTTTCCCCTGCTAATAAAATTCATGATTTAGTGACAGATTTAGCAACTGACTTTCCCTTGCTAATAAAATCCTTGATTTAGTAATGGATTTAAAGACAAATTTAGCGATGAATTTTCCCTTACTAATAAAATAAGTAATTTAGCTAAGGATTTAGCAAGAGATTTTTACTAGCTAATAGAATCCATATATTAGCTATGGATTTAGCGAGCGAATATCACTAGCTAATAAAATTCATAAATTAGTGACGAATTTAGTGATGAAATTTTTGTAGAAAATAAAATCCTTAATTTTGAGATGGATATAGGGACGGAATTTCCTTAGCTTATAAAATTTGTAATTTAGCGACAGATTTAGCGATGGATTTTCTCGAGCTAATAAAATCCATAATATAGCAATGAATTTTTCCTAGCTTATAAAACCCGTAATTTAGCTACGGATTTTGCGATGATATTTCCCTAGCCAATATTTAATTATATAATTATTTTTATTTATTATTTATTTTAATATTTTATTTAATTATGTTTATTAAATTTATGTTATTAGTCTATAGATGAGCAATCCTTGAAACACACATTCTTCTCATAAAATCAAAAAAATAATAATATTATAAATAATTAATTTAAAATATATAAAAATACAAAAAAATTATAGTAATAAGGACTAAAATAACCATTTTTATGATGTATTAATAATTTAAAAAATTCTACTAAAAATTTTTATAAAATTTTTAATTAAGAAACTAAATAATTTAAATTAAAATAACATTAAATAATTAATTCAAAAAGTATAATAATTTTTTTGATAATTTAAAAATCAAATTAACATACATTAAAATTTCTACTAATTTAAATTTAAATTAATTCATTGAATGATAAAATAGAAAATATTGTCAAAAATATCTGAATTGATGAATAAACTAGTAGATATTAATATTATTATATGTATTAGAAAAATTTAAAGATTATAGAAAACTTTTAAAAAATTATTAATACAAATCTTGAAAATCTTGAAATATAATAAAATATAATTTTTTCAATAAAATTAAAAAAATAATAATTATAAATAAATATATAGATGTTTAATCCTACTAAAATTTATAAAAATTAAATAATTAAATAATATTTTTACAATTAGCTTTAAACATAAAGTTTTTAATAAAATAATAAATATTATTTTTTTATTATCTTCTTACTTTAAGTAATTTTTTGAATTTTAAAAATTATTAATTATATCAAATAATATGAAATTTTGTGCATATAAAATTATTTCATATTATCTTCATAAAAATTAATATGGATTCATTAAAAATGTATTACCATAAAATATAAATTTTTATAGTTTTTTTAACATTATTTTATTTTATAACTTTTAGGCGAGTGGCTAGAAGACAAATCATCTTTAATTTATATATTATTATATGAAGTTAATTAATTTCATACCTATTTAATTTATTTTTCAGGCAAAACATGTTTTTTTTTATTTATATATTTATTGTTTAATTAATATTATAATAAAAAATTGTAAGGTATTTATTTTTCATTTGTAGCTTAATACATGCACATTAATTTTGTTGAAAATATTTTGATAGTAAATAAAATTAATGAGTATTTTTTTATTATATATATATATTGTTTATTTAATGTTTTAATAATTAAAAATATAAATATTATTCTAAAATATACATTCTCTCTCTCGACATGACGCATCTCTAACAGTAACAGAGCCGAATTCCTCCTCATTCCATCATTATCTCTTGATGCCGATTCAACTAAAATTAATTTGAGGTTTAAGTTTTAATTTGTAATTAATTTGAGGTGCGTTTATACATTTATTTTTCATCGATTATCTTGGATTGCTTAATCGAAGAGTACGCATTTTTATTCTGTTTTTTTTTTGTTTACGAATTTCTTCTTTGATCAACATGGTATGCATGGATTTCGTATATAAACTTATTCCTATACATGCTTCATGTATTTGTTATATAATACGTTGTCATTGTGTTGATTTTGATGGTGACCCTATACAAAAACAATATATAAATAGTATATATACTTAGGTTTGTCTACTTGATTTCTACAAAAATAGGATACATCAATATGCATGTGTATTTTATACATAACTAGTATACATACTTAGGTATGCCGACTTGATATCTACTAAAATAGTATACATCAATATGCATGTGTATTTTATACATAACTAGTATACATACTTAGGTATACCGACTTGATATTTACAAAAAAATATTCAAAAATGAGTAATGATTGAATTCAAAAATAAAATAAAATAAGATAAATAAGATAAATAAGATAAATAAGTTAAATAAGTTAAATAAGATAAATAAGATAAATAAGATAAATAAGATAAATAAGATAAATAAGATAAATAAGATAAATAAGATAAATAAGATAAATAAGATAAATAAGATAAATAAATAATAAATAATAAAATAAATAAAATAAATAAAACAAATATAGCAAATAAAATAAATAAAATAAAAGTTTAGCATGTCAAATTAAATTAAACTGATTATACTCGATTGAACCAGTTTGAACAAATCTACCAACTTCTAGAAAACTCAATAATATTAACACATGTAATTGAAAATAATTGAGCAAGAGTTTCTCAATTCACTTTGAAATGTTCTCATGATATGTGTCGTTGTGTGCTAGGAACCCCAAATCACTTTTATTTATAGGCAAGATTCCATGTTTTATAATTTTTGATGCAACATTTAGTAAGCCAACACATAGCTTTCACATGTCAAATTTTACATGAGTTTCTCAATCCTTGGCAGGTATACACAACATCATATAATAAGCACACTTTCAAGCACTTGATATTAATGCACGAGAACATATAGTAAGCACATAATCAAATACTTATCACCCATGTAAGCCAAGATATGGAAATAATACATACTAACACATGATATTCATGCACGTAAGCATGTGATAAGCTTGTAAGTCAACATATGATATAAAAATAATTATTCTTATTAATTTTATCATAGAATTTATTATAATTTTCTTACATGATTAATTTATATTCTTATGGTTGCACTTATCTTTAACAAAGATTATCATGGTGTGTGTGTGTGTGTGTAAAGATTTATATTTATCATGTATCTAACATTTTGTAAATTAAATTTATTTCAAAATTATCTCAAACATAATAACTTCATATTTATGTTTCTTGAAATAAAACACTTATATTTCTAATAATTTCAATATTCCTTCAATAGATGTCTCATAGTGTGTGATTCCTTGTGATCTCTCTTATGTTAGTGATGAGTGAACTTGTTGAATCAAGTTTAGTAATATTAAAATAATGATTTCATACTAATATAATAAGATCAAGATATAGTAATGTGTCATGGACACTCAGGCTAAGTTAGTATAAAATATAAGAACCAAACTTATTTGTACATAATTAATATCAAGAATAATATTTTTAAAAAACAAATAGCATGGTAATAAAAATCTGAACTAACAACATGGTAGACTAATTAGCAAAAGATGATGAATACTCTAACACTGAAAATATGAGTCTGATCCTCGTAGATGTTGGATAAGTTTTCAATGGTGCTATCATTTATCATGTTGTTCAGATGTTGGGACGTGAGTTTTACCTATTCTAATCTTGAAGCCTCATAGCTTATATATGAGCCAAATAATAATTTTGGGTTGAGTTTGGGAGATGGGTAGGTAGATAAAAAATGTATAATATTTTAAATCTATAACAATTTTACTTTAGATAGAGGATATAAAACTATTAAAAATATTTAGAAATTTTTAATGTTTATAATCCTCACAATGTCATGCAACACAATAGATTTTTTTCTACCAAAAAATGTTTTAACTTATGTTTATGATTTTATCTATAACAATGTAGTTTATTATTAGTCTAACAATTCAACTTCTACCAAATTTATATTAACTATAATTTATACCATTAACAAATGTGGATTATTAAGAGTTAGGGTATCTCTGTAACGTTGTTGAATTTCATATCATACAAGAGTATTCTCTTTACGACAACATTCGTTAGGATACCCTTTATCCTGTCGTGTTAATAACATCATCTTTTAACAGATGGTAATTTTTCTGTGCTGCAATATGTTTATTTTAAACAATTTAAAAAACTAATAAATATTATTAGTATTTGTTAGTTGAACATTGTAGTTATTAATTGATTATTATAACTATTAGTTGTGACCTACAAGCTTGAATCTATGTTTCGTGTATCACAAAATTTGTCACAGATGTATCTCGCAATAAATAGTAATAAAGACTATAGAAAATATGAGAAGTATTATGGAAATGTATGTATCATTAATGAAACATTATTTTATAGTACTAGTGAATATATGTTAGTACTCTTTTATGTGAGAACTCTTTTATAGTTTAATATGATATAAACATATTTACAAATTATTTTTTAGTCAATAATTATTAAATATTATTTCATATCTTAATAAATAAATATAAATTAATATAAATTCAAGAACGTCAATACAATATAATAAAAAAAATAGTAACATATCATAAAAATACAGCAAAATGAATTATAAAGAACATTAATAAGTTGTAAATAAAAATAAAAATTTCAAAACTATTGAGAATTATATTGTAATATTATATTTTATTATCTTGAGATACTAGGATGAGATGATTCATATAGATTAAGAGTATATATAGTTTCTTTTTGTATTTATAAGTGAATTTTTATTTTATTTAATAAATGATAATGTCATTTTATTTTTTTTATTCATAATATTATATTATTGTAAGATTTTATTTATTTTATTTAGTTGTTTTATTTTTATGTGAATACTCGATATGTAAAGTTTCATCAATAATTTTTATTCATTATATTAAGGCATGAGTTTTAGTTATATATTGTTATTATTGAGTAAATTTTTTTTATATCATTTTTTTTCATTTTCATGCATATATCTTCATATTTTTACATATATAAATATAAATAAATAAATAATATATATATATATATATATATATATATATATATATGGACATGCATATATATGGAAGAAAAACATGATGCTTTAGCAGAACATCTCTTCCCTATAGAAGTTGTAGTAAATGGCCATTCAAAGTAACTTCCTACTCATGTGGAAAATTGTAGAAATATAGTATCTCTTCTCTCTCTCTCTCTCTCTAAAGATCATTGCTGGCCATATTTTAAATATTTATTGAAGTTGTATGACTATATATAAATATATGTATAACTATATAACACTCTACATAATTAAATATAGTTATATTTGTAAGTATGTATATATATATGAAAATCTATATATTTATTTATAACATTATATATTTATGTATAACTATTTGTATGAATATATCTATATATAACTATATGCTTAACTATATAAAAATATTTATAGTTATATATACTATATGTATAATAACATATAACAATAAATAATTGTATCTTATTATAAAGTATTACTATAAAAAATTTATACATAACTATATTTAAATATATAATTTACTACTTATATTTAATATATATTTGTATATATTAGTATTCAAAAATTATTTCACTATAAATATATATACCTACATGTATAGATATAAGTTTACCTATACGTGTAACTATATGTATAACCACATGTAATTCATATTTAAAATTACATGTATAACAACATACAACATTATGTTTAATTATACGTGTATAACTATATATAAATATTTTTAAAACTAAATAAAACTTTAAATAATTAAATATAACTTTATTTTTTAACTATTCATACATATATGTAAATCTATATACTTGTTTATAACTTTGTATATATTTATGTAAAACTAAATATAACTATTCATATAAATATATATATATAACTAAATGTTTAATGATATATAATTTTTTATAACTATATATATTATATGTATAATAACATATAACTATACATAATTTTATATTATTAATGTATAACCTATATTTATATATATAGTTAACAACATATATTTAATATACATTTTTATATATTAGTATAAAAAATGTATTTTTGTATATCCATACCTATACATAACTATATGTATAAATACATGAAATTATATGAACAAATATATATACATACATGTATAAATATAAGTTTAACTATACGTGTAACTATATGTATAATCACATGTAACTATATTTATAATTATATGTATAATAAAATACAACATCATTATTAATTATATGTGTATATCAATATATAAATATTAGTAAAACTAAAGAAAACTTTATATAATTAAATATAACTATATTTTTAACTATTTATACATATATGTATACATATATGTAAATCTATATATTTGTATATAACATTGTATATATTTATGTATACCTAAATTTAACTACTCGATATGAATATATATATATATATATAACTAAATGTTTAACGATATATAATTTTTTATAACTATATATATTATATGTATACTAATAAATAACTATAAATAATTCTATCTTACTAAAATTATAACTATAAAAACTTTTATACATTACTATATTTAAATAAATTAATTAACAACATTTATTTAATTAACATTTTTATATATTAGTATAAAAATGTATTTTAGTATATCCATACCTATACATAACTATATTTATAAATATATGAAATTATATGAACAAATATATATGCATACATGAATAAATATAAGTTTTACTATACGTGTAACTATATCTATAACTACATGTAACAATATATATAATTATATGTATAAAAACACATAACACAATGTTTAACTATATGTGTATAACTATATATAAATATTCTTATAACTATAAATAACTTTATATAAATAAATATAACTTTATTTTTAATTATGTATACATATATGTAAATTTATATAATTGTTTATATCTTTGTATACATTTTTTTATATTTACTTATAACTACTTGTATGCATATATCTATATATAATTATATGTTTAACTATATGTAACTATTTATAACTATATTTACTATATGTATCCTAACATATAATTATATATGTGATAATATTAATTTGTTGAACAAATTTGAAATTAAATGGCATAAGATATAATATCAACAATATGCAAGCACGTAGAATGAGAGTGTCCGTTGATCAGGCTCATATATGGTATAGTACAAATAAGGGTCATACTCTTACCTAATCCCTACCCTTGGGCCTCATGCTCAATTATGAACTTATGTATGACAAAAGATGTAATATTTGATAGGTTTATACAGAAGAAATTTTATTTTCTTTTATATAATTTTTCATTCTAACATTGCACTCTCTATGTGTCTCTCTCTCTCTCTCCCTCTCTAATTCTTCCTATCACTCTATTCCTCTTTTTCTTTATGTGTCACACACTCTCTCTTGTTATTTTCTTTCTCGCTCTCCATTCTTGCTTGTTCTCTCTCTCCCCCTCTCTCTCCCTCTCTTCCTCTTTCTCTCTCTCTCAATCTCTCTCCTTGTTTCTCTCTTTCCCTGTCTATCCCTATCTCTCTTCCTTTCTCTCTCTCTCTTTCCCTCTCTCTCTTCCTTTCTCTCTCTCTCTCTCCCTCTCTCTCCCTTTCACTAATTCTCTCTCCTTCTCTTTCTTTCTCTCTCCCCTCGTTGCCCCATTTCTCTACCCCTCTCTCTCTCTCTCCTCCTCATCTCCCTATCTCTCCCTCTCTCCCTCTCCTCCTTCAAACATTAAATGTCTTTTTTTGTGCTTTCTTTTCTTGTGCATTATCGTACTTTGCACCCTTTATCTAGTATAACTGTGATATCTTTTAATCTTTATCGGGCTAAAAATTACTTTATTTATTAATGTAGATTCTGCAATCGCATTGCCTCGATTTTCATGATATTTAAATTTTAAATATTCAACTATAAGTAGAATATTTAATTATTTGTATATTTTAAAGTAATAGAATATTTTATTTATAATAATGATTGGGCATTATTTTGTGTAAATAAAACATGACAAAATGAGCTTAGATCATCAATGGATGTACAGAAGGGTTATTAATGGATTTTTGAATAAAGATTTTTTGACTAGGCTTGAAACTTTCATCAATTTTGTATGTAGTCAATCAAGATTGATTGATGGAAAAAAAATTAAGTGTCCATGCAATCATCGCAAGTGTCAGAATATTATTTTTCGTGATGCAAACACTATAAGATATCATTTGGCTAAATATGACTATGTGCCAAATTATTTTGTTTGGATTTATCATAGAGAAAGTACAATGGCTCTGAATATTGACCAAAATGACGATATTGAATTGTTTACTTGTGGTGAAGAATCATCAAACACATAACATAGAATCATCACGGAAGCTGTTGGTGCTGACTTTAATATGGATTACTTGGATGAACCACCTAATCCTGAAGCTCGAAATTTTATGAAATGCTTAAAGCTGTAGATAAAGAGTTGTGGTCTAGTTGTAAAACACATTTGCAATTGACACTTGTGGCTCTACTAATGAGCATTAAGTCAGAAATCATATGTTTGAAAATTTATTTGATCAGGTGACAGAACTGATGAAAGAGATTGTTCCGGATAATAATTTGATCACTAACAACTTTTATACCACTAAAAAGTTTCTATGAGGAATTGGTCTACCAGTGGAAAAATTGATTATTTTTTAAATGGATACATGTTATATTAGGGTGGTGATAGTGATTTAATTAGTTGTAAGTTTTGTGACCATTCTCGTTTTAGGAAGGCAACTCTTGTTGTAGTTACACTACAAAAATTGAAGATTGTCTTTAAGAAGATGTATTATTTTCCATTAATTCTCGATTACAGAGACTATATGCATCAAATGCTACAGCAAATGATATGAGGTGGCATTCTGTGCATGAGGTTGAAGAAGGGATAATGTGTCATCCCTAAAATTCACTTGCTTTGAGTATTTTAATTATATACATCAAGATTTTGCAGCATAAAGTCGAAATATGAGATTAGGTCTCTACACTGATGGATTTCAGCTATTTGGGCAATCTGGACAACAGTATTCAACATGGCCAGTGATTGTGACATCTTATAACTTGTCTCCGTGGTTGTGTTTGAAGGAGTTATATATGATTTTGTCAATATTGGTTCTAGGGCTAAAAAATCCAAAAGACATGCTCGATGTTTTCTTACACCCTCTTATTGGATTGTTAAATCATTTATGAGATGTTGGCGTGAATACATATGATACCTCAAAGAAACAAATTTTCATTATGTGTGCAGCCCATATGTGGATGGTAAGTGATTTAATGCATATTCAATGTTGTCTGGCTAGAGTACTATAGGACGATTCGCAAGCCCATATTGCCTTACAAATTCTAATGCATTTACCCTCAAATTTAGTGGTAAATAGTCATGGTTTGATAACCATCGTAAGTTTCTACCTATGAATAATCCATCTCGAAGAAATAAAATTACATTTCGAAAAAATAAATTTGTGATGATAGTTGCACCAGCAGTTCGTTCAAGAGATGATATTATTACAAAGATTCATATTTTAGGTTTGAAGAAGGTAACTGAAAAGGTTGCTACTAGAAGTAATAGACCAAAAGGAAAATTATTTGGCTGGACGAAACATAGTATATTATGGTACTTGCCCTATTGAAAGTCCAATTTAATTCGTCTTAACATAGATGTAATGCATATTACAAAATTTTTTATGACAATATTTTCAACAATGTTTTTAATGAAGACGGAAAAATAAAAGATACTTTAAAATCAAGACAACAGATGAATGATTACTGTTGGCATCCTGAATTGAAACTGAATGAGGAAATAGAAAAATTCCCTAAAGTTTGCTACACACTTGATAAGAAGGCAAGACAGATATTGTGTTAATGGGTTAAAAATTTGAAATTTCCTGATGGATATGTGTCATATATGGGTAGATGTATGGATATGAAGAATCATAAGTTATTTGGAATTAAAAGTCATGACTTTCATGTATTTATGCAGAGATTAATACCAATTACATTCCATGAATTACTTCCACTAAGTGTTTGGAAGGTCCTTACAGAACTTTGTTTTTAAAATAGCTAACTGCAACTACAATTAAAATAGATGACATGGTGTAGCAAATAATTATGATATTTTTTGTAGGTTTCAATTTTTTTTATTCTAGTTTTGTTCTTTGCTTTTCTGATTCAAAGTATTCAGACATTACCACGGTCCTTCCAATGCATGGGTCTCATATTTACAGATTTCAGCTTTATCAAAAAGTGGGCTAGTTTATCTTATCTTTATTATTCTAAAACCATTTTATTTTTGCACTCTCTTTATCTCTAAACATAATTCCTTGACATCTTTTGGATTATTGTTGAAGCGGTAAGACAATAAAATTTAATTTATGTTTTTTAATGTCTATAATATTTATTATTATATATCTATAAATATGTTTTTGTGTCTTAGAATTTTTTGGGTAGAATTTTTTGGGTAGAGTTTTTGTGTCTTTGAATTAATTTTTAGTAGCGGCAACGATGGTAGCAGTGGCAGCAGTGGTGGCGATAGTGGCGGTAGAGGCGGCAGTGGCGGCAGTAGTGGTGGCAACACCGGTAGCACTGGCAGCATCGGCAGCAGTGGTAGAGGAGACATCATTAGCAATAGCGGTAGCTACAGCAGCTGTGCCAGCTGCGGCATCAGTGGCTGCCACAATGGTGGCAGGTGCGGTAGCGGCAGCACCGGTAGTTGAGGTAGCATCAGTGGCAGCACCGACAGTGGTAGTGTTAGCGGCATCGACAGCAGCATCGACAGCTGCAGTGGTAGTGGCAGCAGCTATGGCAGGAGCAGCAGTGGTAGCGGGAGCAGCTGCACCGACAACAAATGCGATATATACATACGTATATAGTCAGCATATACGTACATATAATACTATTGTATTTTATGTACATATATACTAAGTATATATATATGTACTCAGTATATATGTACGCATAATACTGTAGTTTATATGTACATATCCTATAGTAATATATGTACGAGTGAAATGCTAGTATATATGTATATATTTTCTGTAGAAATATATATTTATCAAAACATAGTTTTTTATTTATTTATTTTGATTTGATTTGGTGGTTTAAATTCTATACAGATATGGTACCGCATTGTTTCCCATACAAAGCTTGTATAAGTGAAGACATATTTCAACAAACATGATGCACCATGATTCGGACAGCATTTTTGCAGTGGAAAGTTGGTGATTAGAGGAGCAGAGGGAGAGAAAGCAACGGCAATGCATTGATAGATTATACTTTATGCAAAGTTAGTGGATACATTGATTAATAAGATGTAATATATTTTTTGTTATTTTTTTGTTTTAGTTATTTAAAATATTTTATTAGAATAAGTTAATAAATAATTTTTTTTATTTAATTTAAAAGTTTCATTTATAGTTATGTTTTTATAAAATTTAATAAAAAATATTAAATTGTTAAATTAAATTTTTGTTTAAAATGTATGAAAATCAACTTTAATTTGTGTTTGTTCATGTCTATATTAACTGTATGTGTGTGTGTGTGTGTGTGTGTGTGTGAATATGTTTGTGTTTCTCCAAATTTTTTGGGTTGAGTTTTAGCCTATTATAGGTATGTAAAAGCCCATTATCAGTAGTGGTAGCTGTGCCAGTGGCAATGGTGGCTGTGATGGCAGTGGCGGTAGCGGCACCAGAAGTGGTAGCGGCGACAGCGACAGTAGTAGCGGCGTCAGCGGTAGTGGTGGCATCGGCAGTGGAGGCAGTGGCAGCGGCGGCAGCAGCAGGTAATGGCCGCAGCAGCGGCAATGGCAGAGGTAGGAGAGGCAGCAAAGGCAGCATCAATGGCAGTGACGGCATTGGTGGTAGTAGTGACTGCAGTGGCAGCAATGGCAGCAAATTCAGCACCGACAGCAGCCACAGCGGTGGCAGCACCAGCAGTGGTGGTAGCACCTGCAGCAACCGCAGCGGCAAGGGCAGTAGCGACAGCGGAAGTAGTAGGAACAGCAACAAATGTGATATATACGTACATATAATTTTGAATTATTTTATGTACATATATACTGAGTATATATGTACTCGATATATATGTACACATAATACTACATTTTATAAGTACAAATATAGCAGTAATATATGTATGAGTGAAATGCTAGTATATATGTACATTTTTGCTGTAGTAATATATATTTATCAAAACATAGTTTTATTTTAATTAATTTTGATTTTATTTGGTTGTTTAAATTTCTTACAGATGTGGTATTGCATTGTTTCCCTTGCGAAGCAAGTATAAGCGACATCAATGCATTGATTTTATTTTGATTTTATTTTGATTTTTCTATAGACATGAAGCAACGTGACTCGGAGAACATTTTCGCAGTGGAAAGTTGGTGATCGGAGGAGTAGAGGGAGATAAAACAATGACAATGCATTGATAAATTATACTTTATATACAGTCGGTAGATACATTGATAACTATGATGTAATATAATTTTTTTAGTTATTTAAAATATTCTATTAGAATATGTTATTAAATGAATTTTTTTGTTGAATTTAAAATTTTCATATATAGTTTCTGTTTTTTAAATTTAATATAAAAATATTAAATTATTTAATTAAATTTTAGTTTAAGTTGTATGACAATCAACTTTAATTTGTGTTTGTTCATTTCTATAATAACTATTTTTATATATCAGTGAAAATGTTTGTGTCTCCAAATTTTTTGGGTAGAGTTTTAGCCTATTATAGGTATGTAAAAATTTATTATCAGCATCAGTATCAGCAATAGTATCAGTAATAGTGGGCAGCGGCGGCAGTGGTGGCATCGGTAGCAGTGAGGGCTATAGTGGCAGCAACAGCGGTGGCAGCGACGAGAGCATCTGTAGCGGTGGCATCGAAGGTAGCAGTAGTGGTTGCACCGGAAGCAGCGGCAGGAGAGCGAGAGCGGCTGGAATGGTGGCATCGGAGGTAGCGGCTGCGGCTGCACCAAAAGTAGCAGTGGTAGTGGCGGTAGTAGTGGTAGTGGCGGTAGAAATGGTAGTGGCGGTAGCAGTGGTAGCACCAGAATTAATGGTAGCACCAGAAGCTGTGGCAGAAGCGACAGTGCGAAGGTAGCAGTGGCCCTAGAGATGGAAGCAATAGCTGCGGCATGCAGTGGCAACACCGGCAACGAGGGTAGCGGCGGCAGTTGCGGCACCCGCAGTGGCTGTGGCAGTAGCGGCACCCGCAGTGGCTGTGGCAGTAGCGGCATCGGCATAATTGGTGGTAGCAGCAGCAGCAGAGGTAGTAGAGTCAACGGAAGCAGCGGCAATAGTAGCAGTGGTATTGATAGTGATATCAGCAAAGACAACGGCAGCAGGAGCGGCACCTACAATGGCAATGACTACAGCAGCAAGAGCAGTAGCAGGAGCAGCAGCAAAAGCACTAGATGAGGTATATACATACGAATAAATTCAAAATATACGTACATATAATACTGTAGTATTTTATGTACATATATACTGAGTATATTTGTGCTCAGTTTATATGTATACATAATACTGTTATTTTTATGTGCATATACTGTAGTAATATATGTACGAGTGAAATTCTAGTATATATTTACATATATACTATAAGATTATATATGTAACAAAACATGACTTTTATTTTAATTTGACCGAGTAGTTTAAATTTCTTACAGATATGATACCTCATTGTTCCTCATACAAAGCTTTTATAAGTGATGAAATTTTTCATTGAACATTACGTGTCGTGACTCGGACAGCTTTGTCACAGTAGAAAAATGATGATCGGAGGAGCAGAGGAAGATAAAGCAACATCAATGAATGAATTTATTATATTTTATGTACTGTTGGTAGATACATTGATGAATAAGATGAAATAAAAGATTTTTATTTTTTTGTTTCAATTATGTAAAATATTGAATTTGAATACGATATTAAATGATTTTATTCTTTGTTTATTATAAATTATTTATAGTTTCAATTTTTATTCAATTTGATATAAAAATATTAAATTATTTAATTCAAAAATTTAAAAATAAATTAAATTTTGAACTTATTTTTGAAATTAAAATAGCTAGGGAAAATTTCCTAGCTAAGTTAGCAAGGGAAAAATCCCTTGCTAATTTAGCTAGGGAATTTTCCCTAGCTAATATATAAAGAGAAATATTAAAAATAGCAATTGATTTTTCATCCTTAAATTTATTTAGCTAGGGACTATATCCGTCACTAAAATTTATAGACCAGCACTTTAGCTAGGGAATCATCCATCATTATTTTTGTTTAGCGATGGAATATATCATTTATTTTGCTAATTTAGCTAGAAATTTTGTCTTTTTTAGCAAGAGATTTTTATGTCGGTAACTTTTTAGCTAGGGACACTTTGCGTCGCTAAAATTTAGTAAGAAGCACTTTAGATAGGGAACCGATCCATCGGTAATCGATCGCTATATCCCATTTAGCTACAGAAAATGCCCATTTAGCTAGGGAATTATCCCTAGCTATATGGGATTTTTCTTGTAGTGTTTTTTGTCCATACTAAAATTTATATGAATTAAACAATTGAATAAGATAATTACTATTAACTTATAATATTCCATTTTTATTAAAATAATAAATATAACTTTTTTTATTGATGTTTTCACAGTAAGTACATTTTTGAATTTTATAAATTATAATTTTATATCAAATAATATGAAATTTGATGCCATAATAATAATTTCATCTTATATTCATAAAAAGTAAATTTAATTCTTACAATTTTACAACCATTATATATATATATATATGAAATATTTTATTATAATATTATATTATTTTTTATTTATAAAATAATATGATTTATAGTTTATTAAAAATCTATTTCTTTTTTTTATTTAAATTATTTATTTTTAATAATTTTTGTTTACTTTTATATTTTTGTTTCTTTTTTTTCTATATATTTACATTCATTTTTTTTATTTATAGTTTCTGTTAAATATAAAAATGCTAAGGCATACAAGCACATAAACTATTTTATCTATCTTCGTGAAGAGGAAGAGAGGAGAAGCGAATTGGGACTATGGAAGCACGTGTAACTCATAATTCTACATATTCTTATTACCAAGTAAGATTAACAATGCTCTTTTCCTTCAGAATACGAATTATATTTCTTTCTTTCTCGCAATTTGATTTCCATTGGTGAAGTTTGGTTAGTATAGATTAATCAGTTTTAATTTTTTTTTTCCTTTTTCCACAATTTTAATTCTTCTTTCTTCTATTTTCACATCACTTATTTGATTTTGACTCTCCGCCATGAGTGAAACAACATATGATTAGTGTAAACTTTGTTCTTCTAATGATTAATTTTTTATGGTTTTTTGGATTAAAAATACAAAATGTATGCTTATTGTTTTCTGCTTCTGTAATTTAAAAAAAATATGTTTATTATTTTCTACTTCTGTAACTTAAGAAAAAAAACACCATGAGATATCAAAATAGATTCTCATGTTCAAAACAAAGTAACTCAAGTTCGTCAACAGATTCTCAAGTGGTGTATCTGTTTCACTTGTATATCACTACGATACAAGTTGCTGGTGTACAATCTATCATTAACTAATAATCTAGTTTTTGATTCCATTTAAATCATTGTTTCTTTTTTCCAAAAGATTATCATGTGGGTCATCTAGCTTGACATTCGAGTTTATGTTAGAAGAATATGAGCATTTCTTAAAAACTTACCTTCTTTGATTTGGATCTTAGAATTGGATTTATTGTTGATGGTATCAGATCAGCATTTTCTTTTATTTCTCAGCTGATCACTATTATATTTTTTATTGACTTTTGTTTCTAATTTGGAATTTAAATTCTACAAATTCAGCTATTTTTTTTTCTTAATCTTGGTTGGACCCATGATTCTATGCATATTGTTTTAGACTTGCACCGTAATATTAAAATTTGGATTTGATCATCTTTTTTCATTTTTTTTATTTTTGCATTTTCTAGGATATGCACCGCAAGCTTAATATTCTCATTTTCTATAATTATAGATGAATATAAAGAAACATATTGAATTAAGAGGAAGTACCTACAATTGGGGAATATGAATGCAAATACACCTATAGACTATGTTGTGCTCCAACTATCACCTAAATCATCATGGTCAGATTTTTTATCTATAATGATGTAATATTTTCTACATGTGCATATATAATCTTTCTTTGTCTCTCTTTATCTCTCTCTCTCTCTAGCTATATATGTATGTATGTGTTAATTGATTTTTCTTCACGAGCAATGGGAAGATAGAGAAGCTTGGTACTGGTCTCTTAAAGTCATTTGTGAGTCAACTAAAAGTCACTGAATCACTGATAGGTCTTGTAGGCTTATCAATCAAGATCAAAGCTGATCAATGCCATGATCATGAAACTTGCTTTACCAAAATAACTCTCAAAAGATTACAAACAAGACCCACCAATTATTTTTCTAACCAAAGCTGATTGCTACTTTTTGTTTTGAAGGTTCATGTAGTTTGTTAATGCACCTAAAGTTTTGGAAACTATTTATGCATTTGATGAGGAAATGTCCCAGTTGGAAGTAGCCCGGAGTATTTACTCTTAGGCAGTATTGTTTTTTTAAATAGAATCTACTTTTTCTAGAAAAGATGATTACAAATTTTATTCACTTGGTAAGTCTCATGAAGTTCTTAACTTTGTATTTAGGGAGCTGGAGAACATTCTCCAGGTACCTTTCCTTCGCATCTCTCCTCAAAATACACACACAGTTGTACTCTTCTTTATATTTAAGCTCAACTGATGGATTCAATGCCATTTTTGGTGATAGTCCATCAATATTGACTACTTTGCCTAAAATAAAATTAAAATAAATCATGTTTTGATGTGATGATACATTTTTTCACTCAATAGTAATAAGCCTCGAGTTCAAGACAATCAGATATGACCTCTTTGATATATCAATGGTAAGATTTGTTGAGATATATATTTATATACCTTTATTTAACCTTATGTTAGCCAAGAACCTTGTGCATTGAGTACACATACATGTCTACACAAACAAAGCTCTACTGATTGATTAAATGTCATTTTTTATTATAGTTATCAACATTGATTACTTTAATTGAATTGACATTAAAATAGATTATATGTATGTATATAGATATAGATAGATAGATATATATATATATATATATATGTATATCTGTATATAGATATATGACATATATTTACATATGTATATAGATATATATAGATATACATATATATATATATGTAGGAATATAGAAATATATATATATATATATATATATATATATATATTTTTATGTATGTTTGTATGTATTGTAGGTATATAGATATAGATATAAATGTAGATATATATATATATATGTATGTATGTGTATGTATGTATATAGATATATATAGATATATATGTATGTATATATGTGTGTGTGTGTGTGTGTGTGTGTGTGTGTGTGTGTATAAACATATATATGTTTATATAGACATATATATATGTATGCATAGACATATATATATGTATGCATAGACATATATATATGTATGCATAGACATATATATATATATATATATATAGACACGCGCACACGCACGCGAGTGCGTGTATAATTGGGTAGTATCTGACCCAAGACAATCTACCCAAACAACAAGAGGAATGAATTCTTGACTAAATAAATGATGTTATCGATAACTAATTAGGAATTAGGATTGAACTCGTAATCTTCAAGTAGTTGTGAATTCAATACCCTACCAATCGAACCACCATGCCATTATTAGTTGCAAATATATTTTGATTTTAAACCATTTGCATAAAATTAAAGCCTAATTTGGATTATTTTTTAAGTCATATCATTAATTTATGAATCACATTATTTAGAAAATTAAAATTTATATGACTGATATATATTATATCATGATTTTGTTTTAATAATGTTTTTTTTGAGATAATTATATTTTTATTTTTTGATAGATTATATTTTATTGTGATACATCAATAGTAATATGACTAGATATACTTTATTAAATTTGTTCTCTCATAGAAGAATGAGAGATCAAATTAAAGTGGTTGAAATATATGGGTTATGTATAGATTGTCTCCAAATATATTATAAATAGATAACATCATATATAAACATTATACATTTATATAATCATATGACATTATATATAAATGTCTATGCTTTAATATATATAAACATATAACATCATATATAAAATTGATATGTTTATATAAAATATAATGTTATATATAAATTTTTATAAATATGTATAAATGTTTATAAATACTTATACAATATTTACATAACACTATTTATTTATATAATTTTTTATATAACATTTATATAACATATAAAATGTTTATACCTATTTTTAAACATATTTATAGCATATAAATTTTTCTATAAATATATAATATTCATAATGTTTATATAAATTTGATATATATACTATATAATATTTATAAAAGTGTTACATATATATATATTATATATATGCAACATTTATAATAATATTTTAAACACAACAGTATATCAAAGCCAAAAGTAAGGTGTGGAATAAGATGAGCTCTGATTAATTCCATTCAAGTGAAAAAGGAAACATAGATAAGTAGATTAACTAGTTGATGGAATGCAAGCCATTGAGTGAACAAGAGGTATTTTTTTGTTGCTTCTTTATGCATATCTGCGTGTAGCATAAATCATGTGGTAATTTGTTTCATATTTTTTTAGTTGGGGTTTGCATATCACATTTGGTGGGGTTATTTTGGCTTTGGTGATAATGAATATGAATAGGTAAAAATATGCATGAAGAATGCTGCTTCTTTTTAGTTTTCTTAGTTAAAATATGAGCCCTTATTAGGTAGACTTATCGTTTGCATAACTGGAAGGCTTTGAATTTGTTGTTTTGGCCCATCATAGAGTTGGCAGAAAATAACAGCTAACACCCCAGTGTTAATTATTATTTTTTGTGCCACCACTATTAATGTCACCATTACCCAATTTCTGCTATTGAACCCTTCTTAGTCCATCAATGCCGCTGCCCTCTTAATAACTATAATTCCCCTTGCACCTATGCATCATAGTTTTCTTGCATTTTTAGGTTATAATATTTGGGGCTATTGCTATATTTTTGTTTGATGAAGAGATTAAGTAGTAGATATGATGACATTTTTTTAGTAGCTAATGCAATTCTTTTTTTAATTATGTTGTGCATGATGAACATCCTCCTCAGTTGGCCAAAGTATTATGTGATAAACTCAACTGGTGTAGAAAGGTACACCTCTTCCACTTGTATGCGTTGCCTTTATGATTAGGGTATTAAAATCAACCAAGAACGATGGAACCCTAAACAAAGACAGCCATGAAAAGTGAATGAAATTAATCACTAAACCTTTAATATGCAAGCCATCATGATCCTGATCTTCCATTTTCATGAGATGACCATATCTCAAGGCTTTGACACTATCATGCTACTTATGTTGTTGCAGCCCAAGAATCTTCTTGATATTTTCATTTCCTCTGTATCTAAACAAAGACATTGATCAGCCATCCTTCACATTAACATCAATCACTTCTTCGAAAGGAATTGAGGTTCAAAACATAGAATCCACCTACCTTGCCAGCAAATTCAAATAGATATACCTAATTGATGGAATCAATAATGTGAAACTTTGTGGGACAGGAAGCCAAAATATTTCATGAGCTCTATATTTAATGTACATCAAATTTTTTTATGTGTTTTCTTATCCTTATTATTCAAAACTAAAATGCATCATGAGTTTCAAATATGATGTTCAATTGTAGTATCATGCAAGTTCAATAAACTGAAAGATTTTCATCTGAGTAATGTTGATTTCATTGTCCATATTTTGTATGGGTCATTTCTGAAGCTGATGCAAGAGAATATGGAATACAAGCTTCATTCTCACAATGTGCCATATGGCTCTAGCAGTGGTCAGCAATCTGTTTGTGGATTCTTTCAAGTTGATGATTCCAATAGCTACTAGGTAATGATTTTATTTCTTCCATGTTCTAAAACAGTATGTTGGAAATTCAATATTCCTTTTATGGATTAAATTTTGCACAATGATTGGTAAAGGCTATATATGTGCCGCAAAACTTGATAATTCTCCGAAATAGTATTCATCGTGCATATTGGTAAATGCTATATAAGTGATGGTCATATATATAAATTTTGCTAAATTAATAAGTTGTCATCCTTCGTATCATTTAATTCTGAATAGATGTCTATGTAAAAAATAAAACAAGTGAATGATGAGATGAAAGAAATGAAGAATACAATGCAATAGAAGATGACTTATATGGAGTAACAATTAGCAGCCTTGATAAGATAGATAGCACATAGAGTTTTAGCAGAGTATCCACAAAGGAGAGACTAGCACAAATGCATCAGCTAATGATGAGGGTGATGATTTAGTTTAAAATGATTATATACCTATGTTATGTTTTTGTTTTAACTATGTATTTATTGTATCAAATTAATTTATTAACTACTTTTTCATTTTGTTAATTATAAAGAATGGCTTATAAAATAAGTTTTTATACAATTTATTATAAAAATTTTAAAATATGGAATTATATTATTTGTAAAAAAATAAAATTGTGAAATAGCTTTGGAATAAAAATTGCTAGGGAATTTTCCCAGCTAATTTAGCTAGAGAATTTTCTATACAATTTCAATCAAATAATATTAATTACTATTCTTAATTATGATTAAAATTAGCAAGGGTAAATTTATAATTAGCTAAGAAATTTCTATCGTTAAAATATTTGCGAGGGATTCTCCTCATTAATATTTTGTTATAAGCACTTTAGCTAGGGATAATTTCTATTGTTAATCAGTCCTTATTATATTTTAATGATGGAAAAAGCCCAAATAGATAGATTAATATACAAATAGATAGAAATATAGATAGATAGATAGACTGATAGATAGAAAGATAAATACATAGATAGATAAATATATAGACAAACAGATATTTAGAAAGATAGATAGACATACAGATAGAGATATATATATATATATATAAAAACATATAGACATATATTAAGAAAGATATATAGATAGATATATAGATAGATATATAGATAGATAGACAGATAGATAGAGAGATAGATAAACAGATAGATAATAGATAGATAGACAAATATAGTGATAGATAGTTAGACACATAAATAAATATATATAAAGATAGATAGATATATAGATAAATAGACCAAAAGATTGATAGATAATTGAAAGATAGATAGATAGATATATAGTCATATAGAGAGTAGATAGATAGAAAGATAGATATAGATACAGATAGCTAGACATAAAGATATATATATATATATATATATATAGACAGACAGATAGACAGATAGATAGATAGATATATAGATAGATAGTTAAACATATAGATAGATACATAGAAAGACAGATAGATAAATATATATGTAGACCGGAAGATATACAAATATATAGACAAATAGATAAATAGATAGATAGTCATATAGATAGGTAGATACTTTGATAAATAGAAAGATAGATAGCTAGATAAATATATAGAAATATAGATAGACATAAAAAAAGATAGACTAATAGATAGATAGATGGATGGATAGATATATAGATATATATATATACACACACACACACACACACACACACAAATAGATAGGAAGATTGATCAACAATTAAATTGACATTTTTAGTGAAAGATAGATATACATATAGATAGAAAAATAGATAGGTAGATATATAGACAGATAGATCGATCGATCAACAGACAAATAGATAAATAGACACATAGATATATTTATAGATATATAGATATATTTATAGATAGATGATTAGATTGATTGATAGTTGGACATATAGATAAATAGATAGATATAGACTTATATATAGACAGCTAAATAAATTGATAAATAGATAAACAGACAGAAAGATATACAAATATAGATAGAGAGAGAGAGATAGATAGATATATAAAAAGTAGATAATAGATAGATAGATAGATAGATAGATAATTATATAGATAGATAGATAGATAGATAGATAATTATATAGATAGATAGATAGATAATTATATAGATAGATAGATAGACAAACATATATATAGATAGACAAAAAATATACAACTAAATATATATATATATAGATAAATAGATAGACAGATAGATAGATATATAAATTGTTTAATAGATTAATATATCAATAGATTGATAGATAGATAAATAGATAAATAGATATATAGACAGATTGATAGAGAGTAGATAAATAAATAGATAGACAAATAAATAGATAGATAGATGGGTAGATAAATAGATAGATAGATAAATAAACAGATAGATAGTTAAATAAATAGACAAATATATAGATAGACAGAATGACAGATTAATAGAAATATAGGTAGACACATAGATAGACATATTGAAAAACATATAGATAAATAGATAGAAAGATAGATCGACAAATAGATATATAAATAAGTAGATAGATAGATTGACACATAGATAGATAGGCAGGTAGACATATAGATAGATAGATAGATATACAGACAAATAGATAGAAATATAAATAGATACTTGGAATAATTGAAAGACAAACAGATAGACAGATAGATAGAAAGCTAGATAAAAAGACATATAGATAGATAGATTGATTGATTGATAATGAGATTAAAAAAAATATTGTGTGATTGATTGATTAACAGATTAATAGCCAGATTAAAAGATAGATTAGTAGACAAATTGATGGATAGATTGATAGATAGATAGATCAAAAAATCTGGGCACGGGACGGCACGTAGGCACGGCAGGCCGTGCCATGCTGGGTCGGGAGTCGGGACCACGGGTCGGGATCCAATCAGACCCGACCCGCGGTCTTTTTTTCGGGAGGGGTAGAGTCATGCCCACGCGTGCCCGTGTGAAACCGGCACGGGAAGAACCTGTGCCGCCAGTGCCGGGCCAGGCACGGCATGGCTCAGGCCAGGCACGGCACGGCTCGGGCCAGGCACAGGCACGGCTCGGGCCAGGCACGGCACGGCTCGGGCCAGGCACGGCATGGCTCGGTCCAGGCACGGCACGGCTCGGGCCAGGAACGGCACGGCACGGCATGGCTCGAGCCTAACCCGGGCATGGCATGGGCCCGAGCACGGTCTAAATAGATAGATAGATTGTCAGATAGAAAGAAGGACAAACACATAGAGATAAAAATATATAGATGAATAGACAGATAGATAGACAAATAGATAGATAGATAGATATATATATATATATATATATATACAGATTGATAAATAGATTGTTAGATAGATTGATAAATAGATTCATAGATAGATTGATATACATATATTTTAAAAAGGCTGATAGACTAATTTTTACACAGGTTTATAGATAGATTGATATACCAATTCATAGATATATTGATATACAAATTTATAGTTAGGATGATATAAAGATTGATAGATAGATAGACATGTAGATTAATAAACAAACAGATAGATGGATAGATAAATAGACATATTGATAGATAGGTAATTGTCATATATATATATATATATATATATATATAGATAGATAGGTAGATAGATAAACAAATTATTACACTAAAAGATGGATAATAAATATATCGATAGATAAATAGATAAGGAGATAGGTAGATATACATAAAGATATACGGATAGATAAATAGATAAATAGATTGAGAGAAAGATAAAAATATATATGATAGATAGTCGGATAGATAAATAGAAAGATAGAAAAATACAATGATAGATAGACAAACAGATAGACATATAGAATGACAGATAGATAGATAGATAGATAGACAGATAGATAGACAAAAAATATACAGCTATATATATATATATATAAATAGATAGACATATAGATAGATATATAAATTGTTTAATAGATTAATATATCAATAGATAGATAGATAAATAAATAGATAGATAGATATATAGACAGATTGATAGAGAGTAGATAAATAAATAGATAGAAAAATAAATAGATAGATAGATGGGTAGATAAATAGATAGATAGATAGATAAACAGATAGATAGTTAAATAAATAGACAAATATATAGATAGACAGAATAACAGATTAATAGAAATATAGGTAGACACATAGATAGACATATTGAAAAACATATAGATAAATAGATAGAAAGATAGATAGACAAATAGATATATAAATAGGTAGATAGATAGATTGACACATAGATAGATAGGCAGGTAGACATATAGATAGATAGATAGATATACAGACAAATAGATAGACATATAAATAGATACTTGGAATAATAGAAAGACAAATAGATAGACATATAGATAGAAAGCTAGATAAAAAGACATATATATAGATAGATAGATTGATTGATAATGAGATTAAAAAAATATTGTGTGATTGATTGATTAACAGATTAATAGCCAGATTAAAAGATAGATTAGTAGACAAATTGATGGATAGATTGATAGATAGATAGATCAAAAAATCGATTGATATAAAGATAGCTTGATTGATAAACAGATAAAATAATAGATAGAGAGATAAAGAGATAAATTGATAGATAGATAGATAGACAGGAAGATAGATAGATAGATATATATATATATATATAGACAAATAGATAGATAGATACCCAAATAGATAGTTAGAGATATAGACAAAGAGATAGATAGATAGATAGATATATAGATAGACAGACATATAGACAAATAAATAGATAGACAGATATTTAGATAGATAGACAGTTAGATAAATAGATATAGATAGACAGACAAACAGACAGGCAGGCAGATAGATAGATAGATATACATACATATAGATAGATATACCGATAGATATATAGATAAATAGATATACAGATCATTGACAGATAAATAGACAGACAGAAAGACATATAAATAAATAGATAGATATATAAATAAACAAATAAATAGCCGGATAGACATATAGATAGATAAACATACAAATAGACCGTCAGATAGGTAGAATGATATGCATACCGATAGACTGTCAGATAGACAAATAAATTGACAGACAGATAGACAACCAAATAAACATATAGATAGATAGACAAATAGATAGATAAATAGATAGATAGATTGTCAGATAGAAAGAAGGACAAACACATAGAGATAAAAATATATAGATGAATAGACAAATAGATAGACAAATAGATAGATAGATAGATATATAGATAGACAGATTGATAGATAGATTGTTAGATAGATTGATAAATAGATTCATAGATAGATCGATATACATATTGTTAAAAAGGCTGATAGATAGATTTTTACATAGGTTTATAGATAGATTGATATACCAATTCATAGATATATTAATAGACAAATTTATAGCTAGGATGATAGAAAGATTGATAGATAGATAGACAGTCAGATTAATAAACAAACAGATAGATGAATAGATAAATAGACATATTGATAGGTAGATAGTCATATATATATATATATATATATATATATATTTTAATATAGACATATAGGTAGATAGATAAACAAATTATTACACTAAAAGATGGATAATAAATATATCGATAGATAGATAGATAATGAGATAGGTAGATATACATAAAGATATACGGATAGATAAATAGATAAATAGATAGAGAGAAAGATAAAAATATATATGATAGATAGTCGGATAGATAAATAGAAAGATAGAAAAATAGATTGATAGATAGACAAACAGATAGACATATAGAATGACAGATAGATTGATTGATAGATAAACAGACATATAGATAGATAGGTAGATAGATAGACAAAAAAAATAAATAGATAGACAGATTTATAGATAGATTTATAGACATATTGATAAACTAATTGATAGACATTTTGAAATATTAATTGATAGATAAATAGATAGATAGAGAGACAGATAGATAGATATATAGATAGATAGTCAGATTGACAAATAGATAGATAGATTTATAGATAAATTGTAAGATAGATAGAATGATAGATAGATTAATACACAGATCAATTGATAGATTATTAGACATGCAAATAGATATATAGATAGATTGATTGAATTAAAGAAAGAAAGATAGATAGATATATAAATAGATAGATAGTTATCTAGCTAGATAAATAGATAAATATTAAAATAAGTAGACAAAAAGATAGATAGATAGATAGATATACATATACATCGACAGAAAGATATACATATATATATATATATATATATATATAGATTGATTGATTGAAGTAAAAATAGCTAGATAAATAGATAGACAACTAGATAAACAGATAGATAGACAGATAGACAGTAATCTAAATAGATATATAGATAGACAAACCAATATGAAAATAGATCGATAGATAAATAGAAAGACAAATAAAAAGACATATAGATAAAGAAAGAGATAGAAAGTTAGATTTATAGATAGGTAGACAGAGAGATAGATATATAGATGAACATACATAAATATATAGACAAAATATATGCAGAGAGATAGATAGAAAGATAGATAGACATAAATATAAAACAAATAAATAAATATACATATAGACCATTAGAAAGAAAGATAAATAGATAGATAGAATGAAAGATAGATATGCAGTCTAATAGACAGATATATAAACCTTCAAATAGATATACAAATAGATAAACATATAGCAAGATAGACATATAGATAGGTGAATTGAGAGACAGATAGATATATAGCTAGACAGATAAAAAGATAGTTAGATAGACAGATAAATAAACAAATAGATAGACAAATTTATAGATAGACCAATATAAAGATAGATAGATAAATTGATACAGATACTAATTTAAATAAGCAGATAGATATATAGATAGACTGAGATAAAAATATATAGTTAGATAGTTAGATAGATAGACATACATATAGATAGATAGATAAATAGATAGACAGATAGCTATACAAAAAGATAGATCGATAGATAGATAGATAGACATATAGAAATATAGATAGATTGATAGATAGATTAATAAATAATAGATAGGAAGACATATAGAGAGAGAGAGAGAGATATATATATATATATATATATATATATATATATATATATAGGTAGATAATTAGAAAGATAGATAGATAGATAGAAAGATAAATAGATAAAAAGACAGATAGATGATAGATAGATAAATAGAAAGATAGATAGATAGATAAATAGATAAAAAGGTAGATAGAAATATATATATATATATATATATAGATAAAAAGATAGATAGACACCTAAGCAAATATATATGCAAATAGATAGAAAAATTAATAGATAGATAGATAGAATGATAGTTATATAGATAGATATAAAGATAGATCGACAAATAGATAAAAAGACAGACAGATAGTTAGGGAAAATAGATAGATAGATAAATAAATTGACAAACAAAAAGATAGATAGAAAGATATAAAGATATATAGATAGATAGATAGACTAAAAGATAGATAGATAAATTATTATATTGATAGATAACAAATAAATAGATATATTTATAGATAGGTCAGATAGTTAGATAGATTGATAAATTGATAGTTATATATATAGATAGATAGATATATAGATAGACAGATCGACATATAGATAGACAAATAGATATACATATAGATAGACAACTAGGTATATAGATAGATAGATAAATAGATAGATAGGCAAATTGACTGATAGATATACATATAGATAGAAAGATAGTTAGAAAATTATAAAGACACATTGATAGATAGGTCGATAGATAGATAGATAGAAATGTATATAGATAGATAGATCGATAGTTAGAGGATAGATAGACATATTGTAAGATGGATAGATAGATTGATAGATATACAGATTGATAGACATATAGATAGATGGATAGATAGAGAATTACACAGATAGATTGATTGGTAGATAGATAGAAAAATACATAGTTATATATATATTCAATTTGATTGACAGATTAATAGATATATTGATAGCCAAATTCATAAATAGTTTGTTATATAGATTGATAGATAGATTTGTAGACAGATAGATAGATAGATTGATTGATTGATAGATTGATTGATTGACTGATAGATAGATAGATCAATTGATTGATTGACTAATAGTTAGTCGATTGATAGATTAATAGAATGATAGTTAGATAAATGGATAGACAAATAAATATACATATTTATAGACATATCGATAGACAAATAACATAAAGATAGAAATAAATATACATATAAAGATATATAGAGAGATAGATAGATAGATAGACATACATCACATAGATAGACAAATAAACAAATAGATAGATAAACATATACATAGAAAGATAGATAGATAGAAATGATGATAGATAAATAGATAGATACATAGAGAGATAGACATATAGACAGAGAGAGAGAGAGAGAGAGATATATATATATATATATATATATATATATATATATATAGAAAGATAGATAGATTGTAAGTTAAATCAATAGATAGACAAATAGACAAATAGATAGATACACGACAATATATATATATATATATATATATATATATATATATATTTGATAGTAGATGGATAGATAGATAGTCAGATATACTTATAGATAAATATATTGAAAGATAGATTAATAGAGTGATTGATAGAGATATAGATTGTTTGATAGATAGATATATTGATAGACTGATTAATATACTTTTTGAATGATAGATAATTAGACAGATAGATAGACAGGAATAAAAAGAAAGATAAATAGATGGATAGATAAATAGATGGATAGATAAATAGATAGATAGATAGACACATTCATTGATTGATTGATTTAAAGATAGATAAATAGAAAAATAGACAGACAGATAAACAAAAAGATAGATAGATAGAAAAATGAATATATGGATAAAAAGATAGACAAACATATAGATAGATGACACACAAATAGACAAACAAATAGATAGATAGTTAGACAGATATGATGATAGATAGATAAGCAGATAGATAAGCAGATAGATAGATAAGCAGATATGATGTAGAGATCCAAATAGACAGACAAACAGACATGTAGATAGATACATAGATTGACAGACAAATATTTATATAGATAGATACATAGAAAGATAGATAGAAGGATAGACAAATAAAGAGTCAGAAATATATATAGATAGATAGATAGATAAAAAAATAGGCAGATAGATATATAGACTCATAGATAGACAAATAGTTAGTTAGTTAGTCATACGAATATATAATTAGATAGAGAGACACATAGATACCCAAAAATAAAGAGATGTAGATTAATATATAAATAGATAGACATATAGATAAATAGTTAGATAGACAGATCGACAAATAGATTGATAGACAAAGAGATTGTTAGATAGATTGATTGATTGATAAATAGTTAGATAGTTAGAAGATAGAGAGACAAATAAATAGGCAAAAATATAGCTATTCCAAATTTTATTAGCTAGAGAAAATTACGTCACCATATCAGTCACTATTTTCTGGATGAAATTAGCTAGATAAATTCCATCACTAAAACAATCTCTATATTTTGGATGAAATTAGCTAGGGAAATTCTGCCACTAAATTCCTCTATATATTATGGTTGTAATTAGCTAGAAAAATTCCTTGGCGAAATGTGCCGCTAAATTTTATGCTTTTCTTTGTACAAAATTCATGTCGCTATTCCATCGCTAATCCGTCATAGTTTAGCTAAGGATTGATCCCTTGCTAAATTTCCTTGGCTAAATTTCCCTAGCGTAATGAATATTTTCTTATAGTGACTATTTGTCTATCTATCTGTCTATCTATCTTTTAATCTATCTATTTGTTTATATATTTATCTATCTATCTAACTCTCTATCTATTTATCTGTCTTTCTATCTATCTATTTATTTATCTATCTATATGTATATCTATATATGTATATATCTATATATCTATCAATCAATTTGTGTATCGATTTGTCTATCAATCTAAATAAATAAATAATATATATATATATATATATATATTTCAATCTATCTATATATCTATCTATTTATTTATTTGACTATCTATATATCTATGTATCTATATATCTATCTATCAATCTATTTATCTATCTAACTATCTATCTATCTGTTTATATATATGTCTATCAAATAATCTATCTATCTGTCTAACTATCTATCTATATATCTAAATATTTATCTATCAATTTATTTGTCTATCTTTATGTCAATCTATCAAAATATCATTCTATCTATATTTTAGTTTTTCTATATATCTACCTTTTTGTCTATCTATTTATTTTTCTATATATCTATCATTCTATCTATCTATTTGTCTATATGTCTATATATATATATCTGTCTATCTAACAATCTAATTATCTTTCTAATAAACTATCTATCTATCTATCGATATATATAACTATTTGTATATATATATATATATATATATCTTTCTATATCTTTGTTATCTATTTATGTATCTACCTATCTATTTATCTATCTGTCTCTCTGATTATATATTTATCTTATCTATATCTATATCAATCTATCTATTTATTTGTCTATCTATCTATTATATCATTTATCGATCTATCTTTATATATTTTTTCTATTTATCTATGTATCTATCTGACTATCTATCTGTTTATTTTTATGTTTATCTATCTATCCAACAATCTATCTATCTATCTTCCAATCTATTTATTTTCTTTAAATTATATATATATTTATCTATCTATTTGTCTTTCTTTATGTATATCTATCAGTCTATCAATATGACTATTTATCTATCTAGTGATCTATCTATATATGTGTCTATCTATTTGTCTATCTATGTATCTAGAAATTTATATATTTATGATCTAGCTATATTTCACTCTATCTATCTAAAAATTGGTATACCTATCTGTCAATCTATCTATCGATCTATCTTCCTATCTATCTATTTGTCTCTTTTTCTATCTATCTATTTGTATATCTATCTATTAATATATCTATATAAATATCTATCTATTGATCTGTCAATCAATCTTACAATCTATTTTCTATCTATCTTTCTAACTATTTATCTATTTATGTCTATTTGTCTATCTATCAATTTGTCTATCAATTTGACTATAAATTTGGTTATCATTCTATAAAACATTCTGTCTATCTAACTATCTAACTATTTATATATCATCTCTCTGTCTATCTTTATGTCTATCTATCTCTATATCCATCTATATATTTTTCTGTCTATCATTTTGTATATATATATATATATATGTCAATCCATTTTTCAATCTATCTGTCTATATATATATATCTATATATTTATTTATCTATATGTTTTTCTATCTATCTATCTTTCTATCTATATTGTTGATCTATCTATGTATCAATCAATCATTCTATCTATCTATTTATCTATTTATATATTTATCTATTTATCAATTTATCTATCTATATGTCTAACTATTTAATTATTTTTCTATCTATTTATTTATCTAACTATCTATCTTTCTATATATTTATTTATCTATTTGTCTATCTATCTGTCTATCTATCTATATATTTGTCTTTATATTTATCTATCTATCTAACTATCAATCTGTTTATCTATCTATCTATCTATCTATTTATTACTCAATTTATATGTATAATCATCTATCTATATACATGTTAATATATTTGTATATCTATATATTTATCTATCAATATGTCTATTTGTCTATCTATCTATATATCTATCAATCTATATATTTGTCTATCTATATGTCTTGCTACCTATCTATCTATCTATATATCAAACTATCTATCTATTTATCATTATGTCTATCTATCTATCTATGTATATATATTTCAGCATATATCTGTCTATATATCTGTCGATTTATCTATCTATCTACTATATATATATATATATATATATCTATATTTATCTATCTATCTAATTATATAACTATCTATTTGTCTATCTATCTATCATTATGAATACCTATCTATGTATCTATCTTCTATCGATCTATCTTTTAATCTATCTATCTATCTATTTACCTATCTCTTTATCTAGCTATCTGTCTATCTATATATTTGTCTATCTGTATGTATATAAATCTATCTATCTATTTATCTTTCTAAATATCTATCTATTTGTCTATCTATCTATTTGTCTATATATCTGTTTATCCATCTGTCTCATTATATATCTATATATTTTTTATCTATTTGTCAATATATCCATCACCCATCTATATGTCTATCTATTTGTGTGTGTGTGTGTGTGTAAATATATATATCTATATTTCTAGCTATTTGTCTATCTATATGTCTATCTAACTATCTATATATTTGTCTTTAAATCTATAAATCTAAACATCTATAAATCTATCTGTCTGTCTATCTATGAATCTAACTATCAATCTATTTATCTTTTAGTCTATCTATTTGTCTATCTATCTATCCATCAATTTATCTATTTGTCTATTTATCTATTTTTAAATCTATCTATTCATCTGTCTATCAATCTATCAATATGTCTTTCAATTTGGGTACTAATCTGTCTATTAATTTGTTTATAAATATATCTATCAATCTAATTATGAATATGTCTATCAATATGTTTAACAATTTGATTATCTATATATCTATCTATCTATTTGTCTATTTTTCTTTATATCTTTTTATCTTTTTATCTATCTATCTATCTATCCATCTATTTATTTTTCTATCTATTCATATATCTTTCTATCTTTATATCTATCTATATATTTATCTATCTATCTATGTATCTATCTATTGATCTATCTATAAATGTGTCTGTCAATCTCTCTAATTATCTATCTGTCTATCAGTCTGTCCATCTATCTATCTATCCAACTATTTGTCTATGTATCAATCTATTTATCTATCTATCTATTTGTCAATTTATATTTTAACATATCTATCAAACTATATTTCAATTGATATGTCTATCAAACTATCTATCATTATGTCGATTATATCTATCTAACTAGCTATCTATCTATCTATTTATTTTTCTATTTGTCTATCTATTTGTATATCTATCTATCTATCTATAAATCTATCTTTATTTCTATCTATCTATCTAAATATATATCTATATGTATTTCTATCTATCTATGAATTTGTATATCTATATGTCTATCTATTTTCTTTCTATGTGACAATCCATCTGTCTATCTATTTATTTCTATTAGTATATATATATCTATCTATCTATGTGACTCTATTTCTGTCTATCTATTTATATATTTAATTTTTTATCTATTTGTGTATCCATCTATTGATATATCTATCAATCTATTTGTTTATCTTTCTATCCATGTATCTGTCTACATATTTATCTATCTATCTGTATATCTATTTGTCTATCTATCTATCTATCTCTCTATATATTTGTCTATTTATATGTCTATCTATCTTTCTATCTATATGAATCTTTATTTGTATAATTATATATCTATCAATCTATTTGTCTATCAAATGATCTATTTATCTATCTATCTATATATCTATCTATTGATGTACCTATCTATATATCTATATATCTATATATCTATCTCTCTATCTATTTTTCTATCTCTCTATCTTTCTATCTTTCTGTATATATATATTTCATTATATCTATCAATATATCTATCTATTTATCTATCAATCTATTTATCTATCTATTTATTTTACTATTTGTCTATCTATCTTTGTGTCTTTCAATCATTCTATCTATCTGTCTATCTATTTTTTATCTATCTATGTTTCTATCTATATGTCCATCTATTTGCCGATCTATATCTATATTTATCTATCTATCAATTTGTCTATATATCTATCTATTTGTATATCAATCTATCTATAGATTCGTCTATCTATCTGTCTAACTATCTATCAATCTATCTGCCTATCTATCTATAAATCTATCTATATATTTATCTATCTCTTTATTTATATCTATATGTCTGTCTGTCTGTTTATTTTGATATCTATCTTTTTGTCTGTCTATCTATCATTCCATCTATTTGTCTATCAATATGTCAATCTGTCTATATATATATATATATATATATCTATCTATCTATCTATCATATATCTGTCTTCCTATTTGTCTATCAATCTATAAAATCTATCCATTTGTCTATATATCTATTTATCTATTTGTATATCCATCTATCTATAGATTCATCTATCTATCTGTCTAACTATCAATCAATCAATCTGCCTATCTATCTATAAATCTATCTATGTATCTATATATCTATCTATCTCTTTATCTATATCTATCTATTTTTCTGTCTATTTATTTAGATATCTATCTTTCTGTTTGTCTATCTATCATTCCATCTATTTGTTTATCAATATGTCAATCTATTTGTCTATCTATCTATCTATCTATATATCTATCTATCATATATCTGTCTGCCTGTTTGTCTATCAATCTATAAATTTATTTGTCTATCTATCTATTTATCTATTTATCTATCTTTCTTTCTTTAAATCTATCTATCTATCATTTTGTATATCATTCTATCTATCAATATTTTTTTCAATTTGTATATCAATCAATCAATCAATCTAATTATCAATATGTCTATCAATCTATCTATCAATCTATCTATCAATCTTTCAATCTATCTATTTATTTATCTATTTATCTGTCGATATATATGTCTATCTATGCATCTATATATTTGTCTATCTATTGATCTAACTATTTATCTTTATATTTTTCAATATATCTATCTATCTATCTATCTATCGATCTATCTATTTATGTGTCTATTTATTTGTCTAATTATATCTTTTTCTATCTATCTATCTGTCAATCTATTTGTCTAACTATCTAGCTAAATATTTTTTTATCTATCTGTTTATCTATCTATATATCTATTTATCTATCTTTCTATTTGTCTATCTATGAATTTATCTATTTATGTATCCTTCTATCTATCAAATTATCTATCTATCTCTTAAACTACCTATCTATCAATCTACCTAACTATATGTCATCTATCTATCTATCTATATAACTATCTATCTGTCTATATATATATATATATATATATATATATATTTATATATCTGCATATCATTCTATCTATCTATATTTTATATATCTGCATATCATTCTATCTATCTATTTCTCTATCTATCTGTCTCTCTATCATTCTATTTGTATGTCTATTTATTTGTCATTATATCTCTCTATATATCTATCTATATATCAAACTATTTATCTTTTTATTTATTTATCTATCTATCTGTCTATCTATCTATCTATTAATCTTTCTATCTTTCTATCTTTCTATCTATCTGTTTATCTATTTGTCTATCTATCTATTTGTGTATTCATTTATCTATCTATTTGTCTATCTATCTATCTAACTACCTATCTTTTAATATGCCTATCTATTTGTCTATTAATTTATCTATTTATTAATCTATTTATCTATCTATATATGTTTCTACCTGTCTATTTATCTATCTATCTATTTTTCTATCCATTTGTATATCTATCTCTCTATATATTTAATTGTTTATCTAACTGACTATCTTATAATTTATCTATTTATCTATATTTTTATCTATCTAATTTTCTATTGATTTGTAATATATATATCGATCTATATGTCTATCTATCTAAATATCTATATGTCTATCTATTTATTTATGTATCCATCGATCTATCTATTTATCTATCTATCTATCTTTCTATTTGTCTATCAAACTATCACTTTATTAGTCTATATATTTATCTATCTATCGAACTATCTTTTTATCCATATGTTTGTCTTTATTTCTATCTATCTAATTGTCTATCAATTTGTCTATATAGCTGTCTATCTAACTATTTATCTATTTCTCTTTCTAGCTATCTATCTATTTGTCTATCTATTTCTTTATCGATATATTGGTCTATTTATATGGCTATGTATTTCTATATCTATTAATCCATGTATCAATCTGTCTAACAATCATTCAATATATCTATTTATCTATCTATCTATAATTCTATATATCTATCTATCTATTAATTAATCAATCAATGTCTCGATTGATATGTCTATCAATCTATATATCAATATAACTATCGATCTATATATCAAACTTTGTATCAATTCATCTATATATCTCTCTATTTATCTATCAATATTTCTATCAATTTATCTTTCAGTCTATTTATTTTTATCTCTATCTTAATATCATCATTTCTATTTTTTATCTGTCTGTCTGTCTATTTGTCAATCTATCTATCTATCTTTCTATCTGTCTATCTATTTATTTGTCTATATATATATATATATATATATATATATATATCTGCCTGACTATCTATCTATTTATATATTTGTTTATCTAGATGTCTATTTAACTATCTATCTATCTATCTCTCAATAAATCTATCTATCTATGGATTTATTTCTCTATCAATCAATCTATCAATTTATCTATGTTTTTGTCGATCTACCTCTCTATCTATCTATTTGTCAATCTATATGTCGATCTATCAGTATATCATTCTGTCTATCTATCTGTCTATCTATCTATCTATCTGTCTGTTAATCAATCAATCTATCTATCTATCTATCTATCTATCTCTCTCTATATCTGTCTGTCTATCTAACTATATATTTATCTATCTATCTATCTGTCTATCTATCTATCTATCTTTCCATCTATTTGTCTATCCATATGTCTATCTATTTGTCTATCTATCAGTTTATATATTTATCTATCTAAATGTCTATTTAACTATCTGTCTATCTATCTCACAATAATACCATCTCTCTATGTATCTATTTGTCTATCTATATATCTATCGATCTATCAATTTGTCTATCCTTTTGTTGATCTACCTATCTATCTATTTTTGAATCTATATGTCGATCTCTCTGTATGTAATTCAATCTATCTATCTGTCTATCTATCTATTTATCTATTTGTGTATCTAGATGTCTATCTATCTATATATTTATTTCTCTATCAATTAATTAATCAATATGTCTGTCGGTCTATCTATTTATCTATCTATATGTCTATCTTTTTGTTTATCTATTTGTCTATCTATATATGTCTATGTATCTATCTAAATTTCTGTCTATCTGCCTATATATCTATCTATCTATATATTTGTCTATCAATCATTCTATTAATCTAACTATCAATCTATTTATCAATCAATCAATCTATTTGTCTATATGTCTATCTGTCTATCTATCTCTCTATGTATTTGTATATCTGTATATCTATCTATTTATCTATCTATTTATCTATCTATTTATGTATCTACCTGTCTATCTATCTTTCTATTTATTTATCTATTTGTCTATTTGTCTATTTGTCTAACTAACTAACTATCTATCTATCTATCTTTTATCAATCAATCTATCTATCTATAAATCTATCTTTCAATCTATCTATATTTCATGCTTTTAATCTTTCTATTTATCTATCAATTTATCTGTGTTTTTTGAACAATCTGTCTCTATATCAATCAATTATTCTTTCTATATGTCTATCTATGTTATTGTTTATATATCTAACTATCTATCTATCTAAGTATCTATCTATCTAAGTATATATCTATCTATTTGTCTATGTATATATCTATTTATATATCTCTCTATCATGTTGTCTATCTATATGTCTATCCGTCTATCTATCCGTCTCTCTCTTAGTCTATGTATCTATCAATCTATATGTCTATCTAAATGTTTATATATTATCTATCTATATTTTGTCTATCTATCTATTTATCTACTTGACTATCTATCTATCTGTCTTTCTATCTTTTGGTTTATCTATTTGTCTAATAATATATCTATCTATCTAACTATATGTCTATCTATTTATGTATCTATCTATCTATTTTTCTATTTATCTATTTATCTATTTGTCTATCAATGTATCTATATATCTATCTATCTATCTATCTTTGTATTTATCTATCTGTCTGTCTTTCTGTCTAACTATCTATATATCTATCTATCATTCTGTCTACCTATCTATCTATCTATATTTCTATCTATATAATTATCTATCTATGTCTATATATATGTCTATTTATCTATCAATCAATCTATATATATATCTGTATATTTGTCCATCTAACTATCTATCAGTATATCTTTCTATTTATTTATCTAACTATATGTCATTCTATCTTTCTATCTATCTGTCTATTAATCTTTTAATCTAACTATCTATCTAACTATCTATCGATCTATTTATCTATCTTTCTTTCTTTCTATCTGTCTATCTAGTTATCTATTATCTATTTGTTTATCTGTCTATCTATCTATCTGTTTTTCTGTATATCTTTCTATAATTCTATCTGTCTATATTTCTATCTATAATTTTATATATCTATTTGTTTATCTATCTATTTGTTTATCTATCTCACTATCTTTATATCTTTCTATTTATCTATATATATGTCTATCTATTTCTTTATCAATTTGTCTCTATATCTCTTTGTCTATTTATCTTCTTTCTATCTATCTTTATATCAAATTGTCTATTTATCTATCTATCTATATGTTTATCAATCTCTCTATCAATCAATCTAATTATCTATTTATTACTATAAGAAAATGTTTATTTAGCTAGGGTTAAATCCCTAGCTAAATTGTGTGGGATTTTCTAGGGAATAGCAACTAATTTATAATTTTTCATTGAATTAAAATTTGTAATGTATTACAGAAGAATTAGCGACGTAATATTTTTCATAAATTTAGCTCATGAAAAGTGGGGAATTCAGCAATGGATTAGAGACGAAATATTTTTCGTAAATTCCGCTCAAGAAAAGTGGATAATTTAATAATGGATAAGCGACAAAATATTTTCGTAAATTCCATTCAAAAAAAGCAGAAAATTTAGCAACAGATTTAGTGATGAAATTTCTCTAGCTAATAAAATCATGAATATTACGACAGATTTAATGATGGAATTTTCCTAGCTAACAAAATTTCAAATTTAGCGATGAATTTAGCAACGGAATTTTCCTTACTAATTACATATGGAACATAGCGATAAATTCTAGTGACGAAATTTCCTAGTTAATTATATCCAGAACACATCGACAGATTTTAGCGATGGAATTATTCTAGCTAATTACATCCCAAAATATAGCTATGGATTTAGCGATGGAATTCCATACCTAATTACATACTAAATATATTGACAGATTTTAGCGACAGAACTTTCCTAGCCAATTACTTTCTGGATATAGTGATGGACTTTAGTGATGGAATTTCTCTAGTTAATTAAATCTGGAATATATCAACAAATTTAACGATGAAACTTTCCTAGCTAATTAAATCCAGAATATATCGATGGATTTAGTGACTGAACTTTCCTAGCTAATTAAATCCCAAATATAGCGATGAATTTAGCGATGACATTTCCCTAGCCCATCTTTAATTATTTAATTTTTTTAATTTATTATTAGGTTTAATATTTTATTTAATTTTGTTTATTAATTGTATGTTAATGGTCTATATATGAGTGATCCCTGAAAGACACATTCTCCTCGTAAAATTATAAATAAGGATATTATCAATACATAATTAAAAAAATATAAAAATACCAAAAAAATTATATTAATAAAAACTAAAATAACTATTTTTATGATGTATTAATTTTTTAAAAAAATATACAAAAATTTTTTTTAAAATTTTTAATTAAAAACTTAAAATTTATATTAAAGTAAGATCAAATAATTAATTCTATAATTATAATAATTTTTTAAGATATTTTAAAAAATAAATAAACATACATTATAATTTCTACTAATATAAATGATAAATAATATTTTGTATGATTAAATAAAAATATTTTCAAAAATATTTGAATTGACGAAAAAACTTGTAAATAATAATATTTTTATAAGTATAAAAAAATTTTATGATTATAAGAAACTTTAAAAAAAATATTTACTATAAAATTTAAAAATCTTGAATTATAATAAAAAATTAATTTATTTAGAAAATTTAAACGAAAATAAATTGATATTTAATAATTAATACATAGATATTTTCTCCTACTAAAATTTATAAAAATTAAATAATTGGCTAATATTTTTACTATTAGCTTTTAATATTCAGTCTTTATTAAAATAATATATATAATTTTTTTTAATTATCTTCTCACTTTAAGTAATTTTTAGAATTTTAAAATTTATAAATGATATCGAATAATAAAAAAATTTATGTCTTTAAAATTATTTCATATTATCTTCATAACAATTAATAAGAATTCTTAAAAATTTATCACAATAAAATCTAAAAATTTATATATTTTTTAACATAAAGAGTATTTAATAACTCTTAGGAGAGTGACTATAAGACATGTTATTTTTTCATATATGTCTTATTATATGAAGTTTGTAAATTTGGTAGCTATTTATTTTTTTTGTTATAAGGCTAAATATTTATTTTTTGAAATTGTTTATATATTTAGTGTTTAGTTAATTTTATAATTAAAAATTATAAGGTATTTGTTTTTCATGTGTACCTTGCTACACGCACATGAATTTTGTTGAACATATTTTAATAATAAATAAGAAAAATGAGTATTATTGTATTTTATATTTTTATTGTTTATTTAATGTTTTTATAATGAAAAACATTTTGGTAATTTTAATAATTTTGGTAATTTTAGTAATTGTTTTTGGCTAAACATTTGTTGTTGAGACTCGAGAGACAACACCTAAGTCCTCCGTAGTCCATCTCTATCCCTCGACACCGATTCATCAAACCCTAATCGAAGAGTAAGTGAGAATTTATTGTAGATTTGAGGTTATTTTCTACCCTAATTCTTCATCTATTACCTTAAAGCAAGTGTGTGCATTTGATTCTGTTATTTCTTTTTTCCAAAATTCTTCTTCTTTTATCACCACGGTATGCTTGGATTGCTTATATAAACTTATTCATATACATACTTCATTCATTTGTAATACAATGTTTTCACATTGCGTGGATGTTGATGGTGCACATCAGGTATGCCACCTTGATATCTACATCAATATACATAACTATATATAAATAGTATACATAAACATCAATATGCATGTGTGATATAATTCAAATTTCTTATATAAGTGTTTTTTACTATAACTATAACTATAAAAACAGTATACATAAACATAACTATATATAAATATAACAACATATATTTAATATTCATACACACACACACACACACACACACACACACACACACACACACATATATATCTATATATTTCTATCATAATTCTATATATGATACATTCAATATACATGTCGTGTATTTCAAATATAATTAGTATACAGATAACTTTATATACATATTTTACACAAATAAAGTTATTCTGAATTTATGATAGGCTTTTAATAATGTATATTTGAAATTTGTAAGTCATTATTATGAAATACATGTTTAATAAATTTGCATTATAAAAATATCTATTATTCCATAAGGTCGTGCCTACCTAATAAGTATAATTAAATTAATATCTGTAAACTATATTTTATACATCGATCTATGTATAGGGAAAAACACACTTTTAAAAATGTAAGAGTCTATTTAATATTTGTAAATTTAAAGTATAGTCACATTAATATCTGTAAACATTTATTGACCAGTTTCCAATTAGTTCAAATAAAATGTAATAATCTTTATGTATAATGATACTAATTTACAAGACATTTAAATACAGGTATATATTTGACTATACTTTAATTACTATATTTAATTAAATGCCGCATAGTCTTCCTTATAAATACCCTAGCTTTGACTATCAATATGATTCGTACTAGATTAAAATATATAAGATATTCAGCTCATCTGACATACATACATACACACACATATATATATATATATATATATATATATATATATATATCTATATCTATATTTAAATGTATATTAATTATATGTTATTATATTTATATATAGTTATGTTTAAGTATACTATTTTTATAGTTATAGATATAATAAAATACACTTATATAGGAAATTCAAATTATATCAGACATGCATATTGATGTATAGTAATGTTTAAATACAGTAATTGATATGAGGAACTTTAATGTATAAAGATTTATACATTTATATATAACTATATATAAATGTATTTAATAATACATATATGAACATATTACTATATATTAAAGTATTTATCTACATCAATACCTATACATAGCCATATGTCTAAATATATATAATTACATGAAAAATATCATATAACTACAACTACAACATGTATAACTACATGCTTAAGAAACTTAATATCCATTTATATCATCCATCTCATTCATACATGTTTTTTTGGATATTGTATACATCTTTATCATTTTCCCATATATTTTAGGAACTTAAATTTAATTTTATCAACCTTTAAATGTATTTTTATTGTATTTTTATATGTTTGTATAAATCATTATGATTTAATATATTTAGGGTTTGTATTTTTTTTTCTTAATATCATTTAACTAAAATTGATTTCTTATAAAATGTTCATTTTAAAAAATTCATGTTGTAAATTTCAAAAAAAAAATAATACTATGTCTGTATAATTAATATAATAAAAAATTTATAAAATATATATATGATGCAATTTCAATTTACAAAGATAAAACATTATCATGTATTCAAAAAAAAATTTAAAATTTTTTTTGTATTACAAAAAAAAAACATTATCATGTATTCAATTTGAAAGAAAATATAAAAATAATTATATAAAAAAATACATATATTTATATGGTCATTTATATATTATGAATAAAATAAAGAAAATAATTACTTGTAGAAAAATTTACTCATATATTTATATAATAATCTATTTTATTTGAACATGATTAAAGAAATAATTAAGTTTTTATAAAACATTAAAGGCATGTATTTATATGCACTACATTATATTTGTTTGAATATTAAAGTTTCTAAAAATTTATTAATAACAATAAATAATAGGTACGAATTTATCATAGACATTAATATTTTAATAAAAAAAGTATGTAGAAAAACAAAAATAATATTATCTATTTATGAACTATATTTTCATTTTTAACATAATTGTAAAAAAAAAATAATTTACAAATACGACAACTTCATTTATTTATTTGAGTATATGATAGTAATGTTAATATAAATATTAAAAAAACAACTATTTGAATAAAATAGAAGCTCATATATTTAATTCATAATTTCATTTTACGCATTAATTTGCTTCATACACACACACACACACACACACACACGCATGCATGCACGCATACACAGATACACACACACACACACATGCACACACACACACACACATGCACACACACACAAACACATATTTGTTTTAAATATAAAGAATTTACAATATTTTAGAAATTTGTACAATATATAATATTTTATTTTAATAAAATTTTCAAAATCAAAAAATGTTAAATATTTTTACACACACACATTCACACACTCGCACACACACACACACACACACACACACACACACACACACACACACACACACACACACACACACACACACATATATATATATATATATATATATATAATAGTTTCATGTATAACGTTAAAAATACATTACTTATATAAGTATAAGTGTGTGTTTGTGTGGGTGTGCAGTAGTATATGCATGCATACAAGTATATACACACTACTTTGAAAATGTTGATACATGTGTGAGTATATACAAAAGTACAAAAATGAGTATGTTGATATATAATGTACAGTAATGTATATGGATGTATAACTGTGTGTGTGTAGGGTAGTGTATATGCACATATTATTATGCATATATATGTAAATATCAACATTAATTTTTAAAATAAAAATTCTTGAGTACATAAATATTAATATGTTCCACATATTTGTGAGAGCAAGAGCAAAAAGTATTATTATTACAAGATACTAATATTCTCCCATCTATAACACTTTACCTCAAAATTTGATCAGAGTACTATTTACAATGATAAGGTTCATTCAATACTACATACCATGGAGTTATATTTTCATTCAATACTATAAATTGTTTAGATAAAATTGTCACTACAATTCCTTCTAATGTCGTCAATGTAGAGACGTTGGATACAAAAACATCAATTTTACTGTGTGGGATGTTGGGGGTCAAGACAAGATTCGTCCATTCTGGAGGGATTACTTCCAAAATACCCAAGGTATCATATTTTTGGTGGACAACAATGACAGAGATCAAGTTGTTGAAGCCAGAGATGAGTTGCATAGGATGCTAAACAAGGAAAAGCTTCAAGATGTAGTTTTGTTGGTGTTTACCAATAAGCAAGATCGTCCCAATGCAATGAATGCGGCTAAAATTACTGACAAGCTAGGACTTCACTTTCTTCACCAACGCCATTGGCACATTCAGAGCACCTATGCAACCTCTGGCAAGGGCCTCTATGAGGGTCTTGATTGGCTTTCGAATTACATTCCCAGCAAGTCATAAACAATTTTAGCAGGATGATACAAACTTTGCTGACATATCTAGATGTAGATCTAATCTTTGCCTATTATGCTTGAGTTTTATTCTGTTATGTGGATGACATCATCTATTTCTAGGGGGATTCAAATTGTATTTATATTTATATAATGCATGCATGAAATACAAGACCACATTTACTTTGTTCTGATCTGTTGTAAGCTAAACTTTTTTGTTTTCTGTTTTGTCTTTTTACCATTAGATCCCAAAGGTATTAAGAACATATACCTATAAATAATTGTCTTTGACTATATATATAACTATAAAATATTATACATAATTATATTTAAAAATATAATTAACAACATATATCTAATATACATTTTTATATATTATTATATAAAAATGTATTTTACGATATATATACCTATAGATAACTATATGTATACATATATAAAATTATATAAAAAATATATATATACCTACATGTATAAATATAAGTATAATTATATGGGTAATTATATGTATAACCACATTTAACTATATTTATAATTACATGTATAATAACATACAACATTATGTTTAACTATATGTGTATAACTATATACAAATATTTGTATAACTATATACAAATATTTGTATAACTATATATAAATATTTGTATAACTATATAACACTCTATATAATTAAATATAACTATATTTGTAACTATGTATACATATATGTAAATCTATATATTTATTTATATCTTTATATATCTATGTATAACTATTTGTATAAATATATCTATATATAACTATATGTTTAACTATATAAAAATATTTATAGCTATATATACTATATGTATAATAACATATAACTATAAATAATTGTTTCTTATTATATGTGTAACTATAAAAGCTTTATACATAATTTTATTTAAATATATAATTTACAACTTATATTTAATATACATTTGTATAAATTAGTATATAAAAATGTGTTTTACTATATCTATACCTATACATAACTATATGTTTAAATATATAAAATTATAAGAATAAATATATATACCTACATGTATAAATATAAGTATAACTGTATGTGTAACTATATGTACAACTACATGTACTTATATATATAATTACATGTATAACAATATACAACATTATATTTAATTATATTTGTATAACTATATATAAATATTTGTAAAACTAAATAAAACTATATATAATTAAATATACCTATATTTTTAACTATTTATCCATATATGTAAATCTATATATTTGTTTATAACTTTGTATACATTTATGTATAACTACTTATAATTACATTGAGCTATGGATAATGCAAAACAACCTCAGAAATCAAGTATGATTTGGATGAAAGTTATCATGTGTTACTTTCTTTTTCCTTATAAAACTAATGAATGCTTATAAAATATTCATAAAATTTATGACTTGTAATCATATCACAATATTTTTATATTAATGAGATTAATATAAGCTCTAATTTGTTTAACAATTTACACCCTCAGTTCATTGGGTACACTCTGGGATAGTTACCTGAGTTCGTAATGAAATCATACAAATCTCATGAGTTTGTTGCTGGTTAAAATGAGGTATTTAAGCTATGGATCAATGCAAACTGCCTCAAACATCAGGTATGATTTGGATGATAGCCATCACATACTTTCTTCTTTTTATTTATTAAACAAATGAATACATAAAAAATATTCATAAAATTTGAAACTTGTAATCATATTAGGTTCGCTATTATGTTTCTTTCATGGTTGAATTATGAACTTCAATAAACTATTATGCATTTCTATTTGATATATCTTATCATCTAGTTTTTTCTTTGCTTACTCACTTGATATCTAAACAAATACAATCATTGAGTAGCCAAAGTGATTTTACACGTGGAACTTGATTGAGTATATATGTACATGTACACTACAGTGTATATTTACATATATTATATGTAATATACATATATACTTGTATATATGTATAAGTATTTACCTGTATATATGTACAAGTATTTACCTATATATATGTACATATTTATACATATACACTATAGTGTAAATGTATATACATGTACATATATACTATAGTGTATGTATACATGTATATATTTAAATATTCATTACAGTGTATATGTACATTTACTTAGTATATATGTGCATATAAATACTTGAACATATATACCAGTATATATGTACAAATACATATATATCAGTGAATACATATATAGTGCTATTGCTATATTTATATATGTAAATATATATCAGTATATATCTACATATATACTACAGTATAAATGTACATATATATTATAGTATTATATATTTATGACATTAAGGTTTTCAAAATCATGATATAGTATTTTTAGTGAAGCAGAATTTAGCATGGTTTGTATTAAATCAATAATTTGCAAGGTTTGTAGTATTCTAAAACTCTTCATCTATTATATCTGCTACTAAAATTATATGTGTATACCTATATATACATATTTGTATAACTATATAAAACTCTATATAATTATATATGACTATATTTGTAATTATGTATAAATATATGTATACATATATGTAAATCTATATATTTGTTTATAACTTTGTATATATTTATGTTCAACTACATATAACTACTTGTATGAATATATCTATATATAACGATATGTTTAATTATATATAATTATTTATAATTTTATATACTATATGTATAATAATATATAACTATAAGAAATTGTATCATACTATATTTATAACTATAAAAACTTTTTACATTTAGATTAGAGATTAATTAGCTATAAAAATAAAAAAGTAAAATTTATGATTAATTAAAAAATGTATTTGAATATTAAGAAAATAAGTATTTTTTTAATGAAATTATGATTATGAAGTATCTAAAGATGATAACTTTTTAATTCAAATAAGTTAGAGGTAAGTGATAGGTTGGTTTGTTGAATATGAGTTAATTTTACTTTTTAGACATATATATTCTATACCTTATATATGTCTAGATGATAACAAGTTTCTCATAATATATTCATATATTATGAGAATATATGAATATAATATAACCCATATTTTATTTTATTTGCATTTTAAGTTTCTCATAATCATACTTAGACATCTAAATTTATTCATATATGACCCTTAGGTCCTCATTTACCAAATTTATATTTTGCACTTTTTCTATTAGTTAATTTTTTGGATTTGGTCAATTTTTTATTTAACATATAATATTCAATAATATATTTACATATTCATTTGCACTTGACATTTATCCATATAATCATATATCATTTAATATTTACCAATTAACATTTAATCATTTCTTAATTTCTTAGAAAACCCCAAGTTTGGTTTAACCCAATATTTATCTTATTCATTTGCCCAACTCATTTTTTTGGGTGTTACATTTCATGCCATGATTAACTCAAGGTTGCAAAATAATTATATTGTCTCTATCATCGATGGAAATGGGGACCCTATTAGCTATTTAGGAGGAGTGCCATTAAAATTCACAAATAATATTCAAAATATTTTTGGGACTACATACAATTCCCCTCTTATCAAGCTGTACATAGTCAAGTTTGGAATGATCTTGACCCTTGTGTGTATATGAAATTGTCTTATCATTTTTCTATGAAAAAATAGAAATTACCCTTTTTAATACAAGAGAATTAAAATCTTGGAACATATCAATCATGCATGTAATGTTTTAATTCTTAAATCTTTTCATTCATCTACTATTAAAGATTATAGATTGATTTCTTATTGTAATGTCATTAACAAGATCATATTTAAACTAAAGATTTCAAAAATCAAGTCTATAGTTGATGATTTTATTGACCCAACTTTGGTATATAAAGTAAGGTTAATAATGAATAAATTTTTTCTTGCTCAACATTAGGAGATATACAAGGAAGGGTATATCTCCTAGGGGTTTTATCAAGATAGACATGCAAAAGATCTTTGACATGGTAAATTAGATATTCATAACTGAGATGTTGCATGCACTAGGCTTCTCGAACAAGATCATCAATATTTTTTATCTGTGTATTTCAACCACCAACTATTCCCTAAAGATAAATGGGCATATGCATGAGTATTTTCAAGGAAAGAAAAGGTCTAACTTATGATGATCCACTATTTCTCCACATCTTTATTATTGTTATGGAATAAATACTAAACAATAAATTTCTCATCTTTATCTTTTTTTTTCAAAAAGAGAATGATCTTCTATTCATTCCTTATCAGATAGTGTCCAATTATTGTATAAACCATCAGGACTACAAGGTAATCCCTCCGAATCGAACTTCTTCTTTGGAGGGATAAAACTTGAGCACCACGAATTGATCATTAATAATTCTGATTTCTCACACATCAAACTTCCTTTTATATTTATGGGAGTTCCATAATAATCAAGTAGATTGATCACTTCACAATTCTTCTCTAGTACATGAGATCTTTTCTATAATACAACTATGGGCTGAAAAATTATTGTTTGTCACAAAGAGGATAGAGTTGTTGCATTCTATCATCCAAGGAATTGAGGATACTAGTTTTTAGTCTTCCTCATCCCTCAGGCTATAGTCATTTCCATTGATAACTTGTGTAGAAGATTTTTATAGGGCTCCCCAATCATAGAGAGATATTTATAGGCACAAGATCTCATGGAGCATGGTTTTTAAACCTATTTCCTACCGTGGGTTTGGTCTTCTTTTGATCAACCCAAAGAATAATATTTTTTTTCATTAAGAAACTATTGTGTATCAATAATACATAGAATTCATTATAGATCCATTGGATCCATCATTACTATCTTGCCTCATATGATATTTGTAATATCTCCTCTCGAGATGATATCTCATTTTAGAAAGTCATTATTATTATATGAGATTAGATTATTCAATCTACTAGGAGCATTAAAAATGCTAAAAGTATGATTTGTAAAAAAATAGGTGGAGGAAAGGAAGAATTATTACAAATTATTACTTACACTTATTTCCACATAACTCAAAAAGTTCTAGATAATCTAAGTTATGATAATTTAAAATTCACATCCATGAGCATGTAATCTTCACCTAGATGGATTCCCTTGAAAAATTAAGAGTTAAAAGTCAGCTATTCACAAAGTTTAGTATCCTTATATGTGAATTAAATTAAAAACTTTGAAACCTTATTTTGGTAATGATCACATTCTTGTTGGAGATAGAGAAGCATTACTAATTACTTACTAAACTGGTAATGTATCTCTTAACATTCATCATGAACAATTAAATTTTAAAGATGTTTTAGTAGTTCTTGAGATAAAAAAAATTTATTAGATGTTAGTCAACTTATTCATGACAATGATTGTTATTTGAATTTAACTTTTTCATATTTTGTTATCAATGACTCTATACAGTAGATAATGACAAATTATCATAAATAAGAATTTTTTTATCCTTTGACATGAAAAAATTGAAACTTATATTATTACAAAATCTCAAGTAGTATACTCAAAAATTTGGTATGCTTGTTTAGTGCATCCTAATTATGACTTTTTAAAAAATTTAAAAAATTAAAAAGTTATTACTATTTCCAATTGGATAGTTAAGGATGCTCCTTGCACTAATTATCAACTTGGAAACTATCGCAAAGGTTTATTTAATAAATCAAAAACCACTACGAGTTTTCATCTTGAAAAAATACACAGTGATATAATTGGGCCAATATTCTTATTTCCACACATAAATTTTAATACAATGTTATTTTTATTGATAATTTTATCTGATACATATGTGTATATCTTTTAAGATACAAATCTAATTTGTACCCATGTTTTCAAAAATTTCAAATGTTTGTTGAAAAAATTTTTGATTAAAACTTTGTAATATGATGGAGGAGATGAGTTTTCTTCAAGTAATTTTTCAAATCATTTGCTTCAATATGGGATAAAATAAATATCATATTTACATACCCATGAACAAAATGAATTAGGTGATTAGCTGAGATAAAACATAAACATATTGTAAAAATAAGTTTGACTCTTGTTTTCCATGCTAATGTCCCTTTATAATCTGGTTAATACCTTCTTAATTGCTACTTATGTCCTATCTTATTAATAGACTACATCTATCTTTTATTGGTAATAATTATCCGTATTTTAAATTATTTAGCTACCATCCAAGTTACTATATCTTATGTGTTTTTGGTCGCTCTTCTTTATTTATTTAAAACCCCTCTAACATGCACAAATCTTCAATAAATGTTGTATCTTGTTCTTTCTTAGGATATAATTTTTACACAACTGTTATAGATGTCTTGATCCACCATCAAATTGGATTTACATTTCTCAACACGTAGTCTTTAATGATATTTATTTTCTTTATATAAAAAATGAATTATCTTTCTTTCATAATCTTTCCATTACAAGTTTTATAATCTTGATGAATAGTTTTCAATACTTGTCTTTATTGTTAGCAATGATCCTAAGACACTAAAAAATACTCTCAAGGTTCTCCATCAACATTGCTTCCATGCAAGAAGAACTTGCTACTATTCATGCAAATAACACTTAGGTCTTTAAAGTTATTGGCAACAAATGGGTACATTGCACCAAATTCAAAGAATATGATATGATTGACTACTTTAAAGCATGTTTAGTTGCTAAGAGATTTTACCAAATTTCAAGACTTGATTTTGATGAACATTTGGTGATTGTCAAGGCTACCACTAGGCATCTCATCCTTTCTATTGTCAAGAATCTTTTCCTAATTGGTTATCTCTTTGAGAAGTTTTTCATGAAATAAATATCCTAGTTTTGTGAGAACAATCTTCCAGCATTGTGTTTGTCTTCTATATAAGTCTATATATGGCCTTAAACAAGCCCCTTTTGCTTGGGTTGCTAACCTTTTGTCGAAATTTTTTTTTTGTGTTTTAAATTCAGTCAAGCTGATAACTCTTTATTCATTCATCACACTTAATAATCTTGTCCTCTTTTTTGTTTTTCTTGATGACATAATTCTTATTGGTAATGACCTCTTTTATATACATTAACTCATTACTTGACTGAATGATGATTTCTCTTTGAAGTATTTATGCAATCTCAATTATTTTTTGGGGATAGAGGTTAAAAATTTTCCGATGCCCCTTTGTTTACTCATACTAAATATGTACATGACCATTTAGTAAAAACAAACATGCTTGATGCTACAAAAATAAATTCCCCCATTGCCCACAAACCTACTCCTCTTCCAGATGATGAGCATCTCACTAATCCTATAACTTACCAATGACTTTGTGGGTCCCTTCAATGTCTCACCTTACTCGCCTTGATCATAGTTATGCGGTAAACTTAGTTAGTCAACACTTCTACAATCCAACCATGGACTTTCATGTAGTCAAACACATACTTAGCTGCATCATGGAAACCCTCACATGTGGTTTGAGATATTTATAATAAATTTAATTTACTTTTAATGCCTTTTGTAATGTAGATTAGGTAAGTCATCCTTTTAACTCAACAAATTACTTTTAGTTTGTGCATCTTTCTTGAATCAAAATGCATTAATTTTGCTTCAAATAAGTAACCTACTATCTCCCATTCTAGTGCAAAAGTATAATATCACACCATGGTCACTAATGTTACTAATCTTATGTGACTCCAATATCTTCTCCATGACATTGGCATTCAACCCGAACGTCACCCTCTCCTTCTTCATGATAATCAAAATGTTATTCACACTTATTACATAATCATATTTTTCATGCTTGCATCAAACAAATTGAAATTAACTATCATTTTATTCATGAAAATACATCAATTTTGGTTCCAAGAAGTAACATACTATCTCCCACTCTAGTGCATAAACATAATATTGCGCCATGGTCATTACTATTGTTGATCTCATGTGACTCCAATATCTTTTCAATGACATTGGCATTCAACCCGAACATCAACCTCTCCTCCTTTGTGACAATCAAAATGTTATTCACTTATTACATAATTATATGTTTCATGCTTGCATCAAATACATTGAAATTGACTATCATATTATTCATGAAAATGTCATGTTCAGCATCTTTAACTCCGTCATCTTTCCTCTAAACAAATTGTTGATATTTTCATGAAAGTTTACAATACCTTTTATTTAATGACTTTCAATACAAGTTTAACACTCATTCTGCTGCATTGCCATACTTGAAGGAGGTGGGGGGGAATGAAAATGAAATACTATGAATAAAACCAAATAGAGAAAGATCTAGCATAGAAATATTTTAAGAAATGACTATCGCTAGCAACAATCTTCATTTTACTAAAATATCTTTTTCTATTTTCTTTTTCCTAGAATCATAATCAGAATATGATCTTTGGTTCAAAAATATGTCATTTCTTTCATTTTATTTTCTAGCCGTTGCCTTCTTAGTGCATAAAAATATATGTAATACTATAAATTAAACAAGCAAGTAATTGTTTTTTCTTTCAATCATGATTTAAGATCGCCTTTATCACATATATGTAAATTTATATGTACATGTTTATCATTCATAACATCCACATATAAATTTATACATGATATATAACAACATCAATATATCTATATATATTTATAGATTTGCATACATATATGCATATGCATATATACATATGATGTTGTGTGTGTGTGTGCGTGTGTGTGTGTGTGTACATGCATTAAATTTTCAAATATATATATATATATATATATATATATATATATATATATAATGTATATTAATTTAGTTTTATGATGATTTTTTGCAATGTAAGTGGGGATTGAAGGAATCTTGAACATTATTCAATACATTTGTGGAGGGATAATACTATTTGATATATTTTCAATGATAATTATTTGACATTTGTTAGAATATTTTTGATTGACACTAAAAGTTTTCCATAAAATGTCATGAAAATCTGACTTTTTTAACTATTTTATTTAAAATGTGATAAATATTCATGATTTTTTATCCTTTTATATATATTATTTATATTTTTTATATATTGTTAATTTATTTTAAAATCATTTTAGGTCAACTTTTTATGACTTCAAATATTTATGAATATTTTTTTATTTTTTAAAAATTTAATAACATGTTCATATTTTAGTTTTATATAACATATTTAAATCATTAAAAGTGTATGTTGTTTAACTTTTTACTAGCAAGTGTAACAAGAGTTGTTTCTCATATTCAAAATGAACAATAATTTGTGGACATATATAAAAATATCTATATTTCTATTTTGATGAAGTAGGATTGATTTTAAGATGTCAAATATCAATGAATTGTTTTGGAATTATAATAAACAAAATCAAGTGTCATAAAAAAATGTTAAAATATATCAAAATAAATCATATATCATTAAAACTCATATATCGTTAAACAAATGTTTGATAATATTAAATATTATTGAAAATTATCAATTTGTATAAAAATCCATCAAATAAAATTGAAGATCATTGATATGTGGGGAAAAGTCAACTATGGTTGGGTGAAGATTCATCTTACTTGCTCTTTCATTTGAGAGCCCCTCTTGCTCATTTATAAAAAAGTTTTTTTTTTCATTTTTTTAATCATCCAAATCTTAAGTGTTATTAGTATGTATTTTATTTTATTGTTTACTTTTTTTTTCATTATTTCTTATGTATTTTTTATTTCAAATTATTAGATGTATGTTTTATTTTTGTAAGACCAACACATATAATTTATTCATGAACTATAAAAAATATGTTAACATATCTTACATACTTATTGGAAATGATTAGAATTGATCAAAAAGAATTCTTATGCAATAATAAAAAGTCGTATCATTTATAAAATTTGAATGTAATTGAATAACATGGAATTGTCATCAAATGCTACCAAACATATTCAATCCTTCTCAAGTAATACCAAGAGAAACATTGAAGGTTGCTCATTAAAAGCACATCATATATTATTAAAAAATTTCATAATATCATTAAAACTAAATAGATTCAATACAAAAAAAATAATCATGAGATTTCATTAAATATACATTTTAAAAAGACATCAAATAACATTGAATATGTCAGGATGTACAATAATGTATTAATGTTATTTGATTCATGGATATATAAACTTAAGTCATTTTTATCTTAAGATATGAATATATTCATATATTCATATTTTATAAATGAATAACTTGTTATCATCATTATTGTTCTAGATATGAATAAAAAGTAAATTCAAATAAGTTAGAGGTAAGTGATAAATTAGAGCTATAAGAATCACTTGTTAAAGTAATTAGACATCAATTATTGTTCTACTTTTTTAAAGGATATAAAGAATCTAGATGCATTGACTTTGTAAAAATTATATAAATTTTTTTTTTGATATCTAATATGTCTAATGATTATCTGATCTTTATTGTATTTATTTTATATTAAAGTCTATCACATTTATGATTGTGAATATTATTTTAGATAGGAAAATCAAATTACAATCAATATTATTGAAAATTTGTTATGATAGAAAGATTAAGATAATACATAGATGAGACTTCAGGACCAAATTCCTACATAACAACAAAATACATATGATGAAGTATATGATAAAATTTAAAGTTGTATAGATCATATTAGTTAGATTGAAAAAGATCTTATAATTTTTATCTTTTTATGACTTAATGATTTGTAAAATTTTTTATGTTTTAGTTTTATTTTGAAAGATTATGTTACCATTTTTTATTTTATAAGTATTAATTATAATTTTAAATTAAAGAATTTTTTTTAATGTTATTTAATTTTTTTAATTCATAATTTTAAATTTTCTAAATACTAGGTATGTATATATATATTTTGTATTTACATTACGTATACATGTATCTACACAATAATTTTTATCTATATACAATGTGTATATGTATATATTCAATATGAGTATGTATACACATTGTATGTACATTATCTATACATTATGTATGTATTTTGTATATTGTAATACACAATAATTATATTATGTGTATATATGGATATACATAAGAATTAGCACTTCTATGTTATGTATAATATATTGTTATAATGATGCCATCATGCTTAGCACTTGCTACCTGCACACACTGTCCAAGGGACATGGCCCACAAGGTAGGGTCTAGGGCCTGGGCCCTTGTTAGGTGGACCAGTTGCCATGGCCAGGCCCTGACGAGGGCATGCCTGGCTCTCCTTGTTCAAACCTAGGCTATTCTGGGTTGGGCAAGTGCTGGGCTAGGCAATAACCATTCTCATCACAATTTTTGGCAAAGATTTTAATGAGAATTATCTGGAGTATCTTAATTTCTTTTTTCTTTTAAGTTTGAGGTGATGAATATATATAATATTCATTATATCTATTGCACTATTTTAATTTATGTATTATTTATTTCACTTGTATCTAGTCCAGGCATAGTAGTGCTTTATATTGATGGCATGCTCGAAACAGTTTTACTTTTGTTCTTTAAAAAAAACATCAGGTGTCTTGGGGCAGTCTCCAACATGTTAGCTGAAATATGGTGGTGGTGGCATTATCACTTTTATTTCCCCCACTTTGATATCATGTTCAATAATATAAATACATGCATTTAGGTGCTTCATTCTTAATGAAACCAAACCTATAAAAAGACTGAGTACAATGCCACACATAAGAAGAAATACATGATGAAAATTTATCTTCGAGAGCATGTTAGATTTATTAAATAGAAAGCATGTTATGATTGAATTAGCATCATGGTCATTAAAGATTGTATTATTTTGTATTGGCACGTGTTATTTTTTTGTTTTGTTTTGGATGATAAAGATTCTACTTGTCTAGGCATTTATTGTTTTGATTTTCACCGGGCAACTATTTTTATTTTCTATTTGTCAATTAGTTTTCGTAAAGTCTGAAGCCTGTGCAATTTGTTAATGATAGTAGGTTTCTACTTACCATGCATAGTTGGATGTTCTGGTAGTGCAATACTTTGCCTCATGTGCTAGCTCTTGTGGTGTGCTGATCTTTCTTTTCAGAGTCATGTGGTACATAACATGCACTATTTATGTACATATACCAAGTATATAAGTATGAATATACTCGGTATATACGTACATATATACTAAATATATACGTAGGTATATACCGAGTATGTACATAAGTGGGTGCATATATTTATTTGTAGACATGTATAAATTTTCATATACACACACACATTTACACACAGACAAACTTTTGAATATATAATTGTCGGGCTGGTCTAGACATCATCATGCATTGTTCACTGATGCAGGTAATAAAAGCAATGGTTATTAGTCTTTTCCTAAAGCTTTGGTATGATATTCCTGGTCCAGGCCCTCCATGAAGATAAAGGTTTGTATTAAAAATTTTAGTAATTGTATTGATATGCAATTATCACATGGTACAAAGCGAACATATGAGTAAATAAGTTTTTTTGCTCTAGATTTTGCAAAGATTGGTTCTAATTGTACAAGGTCTTAGAATGATGATGATGATGATGCTCGTGTAATGTCATGTAATTCTGGTCCAGGAGAAATATTAGGTCCTATTTTGGGAGAAGGAGATCGCTGCCTCGTCAAAAACTCGCTCAATCTCAAGTTCATCAGTCGAGCATCATTGCTTGGCATACTTTTATTATAAGCAATGGCAGAAGTGGTAGTGGTGGTGACGGCAGCGGCTGTAGTGGCTGTAGTAGTGGTAGTGGTGACAGCAATGGTAGCAGGGTAGCAATGACAATAATGGCAGTAGTGGTAGCTGCTACTGCTACAACCGCGCCCACAACGGTAGTAGCTGTAGCAGCGGTGGCAGCGACCATGGCAGTGGCAACAGCAGCAACAGCAAAAAATGTGATATATACGTATGTATATAGTCAGTATATACGTACATATAATAGTGTAGTATTTTTTGTACATATATACTGAGTATATATGTACTCAATATATATGTACATATACTACTATAGTTTATATGTACATATACTATAGTAATATGTGTACGAGTAAAATGCTACGATATATGTACATATTTAATGTAGTTATATATTTTTATGAAAACATAACTTTTTATTTATTTATTTTGATGTGATTGAGTGATTTAAATTTCTTACAGATATGACACCGCATTGTTCCCCATAGGAAGTTTGTATAAGTGAAGGGAATTTTCATTAGACATGATACACCATGACTCAAACAGCTTATTCACGGCAAAAAGTTAGTGATCGGAGGAGCAAAGGGATAGAAATCAATGTCAATGCACGGATAGATTATACTTTATGTATTATCGATAGATACATTGATGAAAAAGATGTAATAAAATTTTGTTATTTTTTTAATTTTAATTATGTAAAATATTGAATTAGAATAAATTATTAAATGATTTTATTTTTTGTTTATTATAAATTATTATTTATATTCTCTTTTTTATTCAAATTGTATAAATAATATTACATTTTTTAATTAAAAAATTTTAAAATAATGTTAATTTTAAAAATAGTTTTGAAATTAAAATAGCTAGGGAAAATTCCCTAGCTAATTTAGCAAATTTTTTCTTGCTAAATCTGCTTGTGCAAATTTCCTTGCTAAATTAGCTATGGAAAATTCCCTAACTAATTATATATATATATATATATATATCAGTCGCTAAATCTATCAATATATTCTAGATGAAATTAGCTAGGAAAATTTATAATTAATCCGTCGCTATATTTTGGTTGTAATTAGCTAGTAAAATTTCATCGCTAAATCCGTCGCTAAATTCCCTGCTTTTCTTTGCGTGAAATTTACGTCACTATTTCATCACTAATCCATCACACTTTAGCTAGGGAATGATCCCTAGCTAAATTTCACTAGCTAAATATACCTAGCTAATTTTTCCTAACTAAATAAACATTTTCTTGTAGTGTCTATTTGTCTATCTATCTATCTATCTATATTTTTGCTATATATTTATATATCAATCTAACTAACTATCTATCAATCAATCTATATATCTATTTATTTGTCTATATATACGTATATCCATCTATCTATATATCTGTCAAATTATTTGTGTATCTATATGTCTATCTATCTACATATCTATTTGCCTATATATCTATATAACTATTTATTTATCTATCTAAATATCTATCTATCTTTATTTCTATATATTTATCTATTATCTATTTATCTATCTAATTATCTATCTATCTATCGTTTATCTATATGTCTATAAAATAATTTTATCTATCTATTTATCTATCTATATATCTAATTATCTATCTATCTATTCGTTTATCTATATGTCTATAAAATAATCTATCTATCTATCTATCTATCTATCTTACTATCTATCTATGTATCTGTCTATTTATATGTCGATATATCAAAATATCTTTCTATCTATTTTTTAGTTTATCTATATAACTATCTTTCTGTCTATCTATTTGTCTATCTATCTATATATCTATATGTTTATCTAACTATCTAATTATCTTTCTAACTATCTATCTATCAATCTATAATTATTTGTATATCAATCTGTCATTCTATATCACTGCCTATCTATTTATGTATATACCTATCATTTTTCTATCTATCTCTGTGAATATTTATTTGTGTTATCTATCTGTATATCAATCAATCTATCTATTTTTCTATCAATTTATCAATCTATGAATATATCATCTATCGATCTATCTTTATATTTTTTGTCTATTTATCTGCATATCTATCTGTCTATTTTTATGTCTATCTATCTATCCATCCTTCCATCTATCTATCTATGTATCTATCTGTCTTGTAATCTATTTATATTCCTATCTATCATCTATATATTTATCTATCTATTTGTCTAAATATATGTCTTTCTTTATGTATATCTATCTGTATATCAATCTATCTATTCATCTATCTATCAATATATATATATCTATCTAGTGATCTATTTATATATGTGTCTATCTATTTATAACTACGTATTTAGAAATTTATATATCTATCTTCTATCTATATTTTAATTTATATATCTAAAAATTAGTATACCTATATGTCAATCAATCAATCAATCTATCTATTTGTCTCTCTTTCTATTTGTCTATTTGTCTATCTATCTATTAATTTATCTATCTAACTATCTATCTATCGATCTATCAATCAATCTTTTAATTTATTTTTTATCTAACTTTATAACTATTTAACTAATTATACGTCTATTTGTCTATCTATCAATTTTTCTATTAATTTGACTATCAATTTGACTATCATTCTATCAATAAATCTATCTAGCTATCTATCTATCTATTTATCTATCATCTTTCAATCTATCTTCATGTCTATCTCTATATTCATATATCTATATATCTGTCTATCTATTTGTCTATCAATATGTAAATCCATTTGTCTATCTATCGATCTATTTATATAGTTGGTTATCTATATGTTTATTTATTTATCTATCTTTCTATCTATCTATTGATCTATTTATGTATCAATCAATAAATCAATCTGTCTATCTATCTGTTTATCTATCTATCTATCTATCTACCTATCTATTTAATTATATGTCTATCTATTTGTTTATCTAACTATCTATCTTTCTATATATTTTTCCATCTATTTTTCTATCTATCTATCTATCTGTCAGTCTGTCTATTTGTCTATTTATTTATCTATCTATCTATTATTTATTTGTCTATCTAAAGGTATATTCATATATATATATATATATCTCTATTAATCTATTTGTATATCTATATGTCTATCTTTTTATATATCTATTTATCTATCTATATATCTATCTATCTATATATTTGTCTATCTATCGGTCCATTTATCTATCTATCTATCTATCTGCATATATATATCTCTATCTATCTATCTATCTATCTATCTGATATCTATCTGTCTATCTATCTATCATTATAAATGGCTATCTATGTGTCAATCTATATGTCTATCTTTTAATCTATCTATCTATATATTTATCTATCTCTCTCTCTCTCTATCTGTCTGTCTATCTATATATTTATCTATCTATATGACTATCAATCTGTGTATCTATCTATCTTTCTAAATATTTATCTATCTATCTATTTATCTATTTGTATATCTATCTGCCTTTTTATATGTCTATCTACCTATCTATCTATTTATTGATCTATTTGTCTCACTATATATCTATATATTTGCTTATCTATTTGTCTATCTATCTAATAGCCATCGATATGTCTATCTATTTGTATCTTAATATTTCTAGCTTTTTGTCTATCTATATATCTTTCTAACTATCTATATATTTGTCTTTAAATCTTTCAATCAATCTGTCTGTCTCTCTATATATCTATCTGTCTATCTATCTTTTTTCTATTTGTCTATTTATTTGTCTATCTATCTATCTATTAGTTTATCTATTTATCTATTTATCTGTCTATCAATCAATAAATCAATCAATCTATCTGTCTATCAATCTGACTATCAATCTATCTATCAAACTATCCTTCAATTTGTGTATCAATCTGTTAATTAATATATCTATCAATATATCTATCAATATATCTATCAATCTAATTATGAATATGTCTATCAATCTGTCTCTCAATATGATTATCTATTTATCTATTTATTTATCTAATTTTCTTTATATCTATTTATCTATTTGTCTATCTATCTATCAATCAATCAATCAATCAATCAATATGTCTATCTATTTATACATCTGTTTGTGTGTGTATATATATATATATATATCAATCTATTAATTCATCTATCTATCTATTTATTGATCTATCTATATATGTGTTTATCAATCTGTCTAATTATTTGTCTATCTATCTATCCATCTGTAAATATATCTATTAATCTAACTATTTGTCTATCTATGAGTTTATATATATATATATATCTATGTATTTGTCTATTTATATGTTAATATATCTATCTAACTAGCAATCTATCTTTTTATATTTCTATTTGTCTATCTATCTATCTATATATCTATTTATTTGAATATCTATCTTTCTATATATATGTAAATCTATCTTTCTTACATCTTTCTATCTATTTGATTACATATATGTCTTTCTACGTGTCCATGAATTTGTCTATCTATATATCAATCTATTTTCTTTCTATGTGTCTATCTATTTGTCTATGTATTTTCTATCTATCTTTATATCTATCTATCTATCTATGTGTCTCTCTTTTTGTTTATATATCTATATAGTTAATTATTTATCTATTTGTCTATCCATCTGTCGATATATCTTTCAATCTATTTGTATATCTTACTGTCTATGTATCAGTCTAACTATGTTTCTATCTATATATCTATCTATTTGTCTATCTATCTATCTATCGATCGGTCTATATATTTGTATTTTTATATGTCTATCTATCTTTTTATCTATATGACATTCAATCTGACTATCAATCTATCTATCAAACTATCCTTCAATTTGTGTATCAATCTGTTAATTAATATATCTATCAATATATCTATCAATATATCTATCAATCTAATTATGAATATGTCTATCAATCTGTCTCTCAATATGATTATCTATTTATCTATTTATTTATCTAATTTTCTTTATATCTATTTATCTATTTGTCTATCTATCTATCAATCAATCAATCAATCAATCAATATGTCTATCTATTTATACATCTGTTTGTGTGTATATATATATATATCAATCTATTAATTCATCTATCTATCTATTTATTGATCTATCTATATATGTGTTTATCAATCTGTCTAATTATTTGTCTATCTATCTATCCATCTGTAAATATATCTATTAATCTAACTATTTCTCTATCTATGAGTTTATATATATATATATATATATATATATATATATATATATATATATATATATATCTATGTATTTGTCTATTTATATGTTAATATATCTATCTAACTAGCAATCTATCTTTTTATATTTCTATTTGTCTATCTATCTATCTATATATCTATTTATTTGAATATCTATCTTTCTATATATATGTAAATCTATCTTTCTTACATCTTTCTATCTATTTGATTACATATATGTCTTTCTACGTGTCCATGAATTTGTCTATCTATATATCAATCTATTTTCTTTCTATGTGTCTATCTATTTGTCTCTGTATTTTCTATCTATCTTTATATCTATCTATCTATCTATGTGTCTCTCTTTTTGTTTATATATCTATATAGTTAATTATTTATCTATTTGTCTATCCATCTGTCGATATATCTTTCAATCTATTTGTATATCTTACTGTCTATGTATCAGTCTAACTATGTTTCTATCTATATATCTATCTATTTGTCTATCTATCGATCGGTCTATATATTTGTATTTTTATATGTCTATCTATCTTTTTATCTATATGACACTCTATCTGTATAACTGTCCATATATCTATCTGTCAATTTATCTATTTATTTATCTATCTATCTATCTATCTACTTTTGATGTGCCTATCGTTTTGTCTATATATATGTATATATATCTATATATCTATATATCTATCTTTCTATCGATTATTCTACCTATCTATCTATCTAACTGTATATTTATGTTTCATTATATCTCTCGCTCTATATATCTATATATATTTATCCATCGATCTATTTATTTAACTATTTGTCTATCTATCTTTGTATCTTTCAATCATTATATCTATCTGTCTATATATTTATTTATATATCAATCTTTCTATCTATATGTCCTACTATTTGTCAATCTATATGTATATTTATCAATCTATCTATCTATTTGTTTATTTATCTATTTATCTCTTTATCTATTTATCTATTTATGTATTAGTATATCAAAAAATATCTATAAATTTATCTATCTATCTGTCTAACTACTTATCTATCTATTTGCCTATCTATATATCTATCTTTCTATCTCTTTATATATATATATATATCAGTCTGTCAATCTATCTATCTATTTATCTATCTATCTGTTTGTCTATCTATCTATCTATATTTCTATCTATTTATCTATCTATTTGTCTATCTGTCTATCTATCTATCTGTCTATATATATATAGGTCTGTCTATTTGTTTGTCTATCTATCCATCTATTTATTTGTCTATCTATCTATTTATTTATTTGTCTATCTTTCTATAAATCTATCTATCAATCTATCCATCATTCTATCTATCAATATTTTTTTCAAATTATATATCAATCAAATAATAAATCTAATTATCAATATGTCTATCAATCTGTCTATCTATCTATCTATTTATCTATTTATTTATCTATATATCTTTTGATCTATCAGTCTATATATTATTCTATCTATCTTTATATTTTTTATATATCTATCAATCAATCTATCTATGTATCTATATATTTGTCTATGTAACTATCTTTCTATCTATCTATCTGTCAATCTATTTGTCTATCTATCTATCTAAATATTTTTTTATCTATATGTTTATCTATATATATATATATATATATATATATATATATATCTATTTATCTATCTTTTTATTTGTTTATATATCTATTTATCTATTTATGTATCCTTCTATCTATCAAATTATCTATCTATCTATCTATTAAACTACCTATGTATCAATCTACCAATCTATATGTTATCTATGTGTCTATCTATCTGTCTATCTATTTATTAATCTATTTATCTATCTATCTGCTTATCTTATATTTATATATCTGTATTTTATTCTATCTATCTATTTTTCTATCAATCTATCTCTCTATCTATCTTTCAATTTGTCTGTCTATCTATATGTCATTATATCTTTCTATCTATCTATCTATCTATTTATTTATCTATGAATATGTCTATCTATCTTTCTATCTATATATCTTTCAATATTTTTATCGAACTGTCCATTTATTTTCCTATCTATATGTCTATCTATCTATCTATTTTTATATCTATCTGTCTATCAATTTGTGTATTCATCTATCTATCTATATGTCAATCTGTCTACCTAACTACCTATCTTTCGATATGCCTATCTATTTATTTATTAATCTATTTATCTATCAATCTATTATTCTATCAATTTCTATTTCTACCTGTCTATCTATCTATCTATTTATATATTTGTCTATCTATCTATTTATATATTTGTTAATCTAACTAACTATCTATTAATTTATATATTTATCAATATTTCAAACTATCTATTTTTCTTTTGATTTGTAATCTATATATCTATCTATTTGTCTATCTATCTATCTGTCTATATGTCTATCTATTTATATATGTAGCTATATGTTTATCTATTTGTCTGTCAATCTATCTCTTTATTAATCTATCTATCTATCGATCTATCGAAATATCTTTTTATCCAGCTATTTGTCTTTATTTCAATGTATTTATTTGACTATCTATTTGTCTATTTAGCTGTCGATCTAATTATATATTTAATTTTCTATCTATCTATCTATCTATGTATTTGTCTATCCATCTATCTATCAATATGTATATCATCAATTTGTGTATCAATTTATCTATTAATCGATCTATCTATCAGTCTATCTATCAATCTATGTATTCGTCTATTTATCTATCTATCAATCTATCTATCAATTTGTCTATCTATCAATCTATCTTTCTATCTGTCTATTTGTCTACCTATCTATCATTCTATCTGTTATTAATCTGCTTGTGTGTATATATATCTATCAGTTAGTCATTTTGTGTGTCTATCTATCTATATGTCTATTTATTTATCTATCAATCTATCTCTCTATCTATTTCAAAAATGATCTATCTATCTATCTATATGTCTATTTATAAGTCTATCTATCTATCTATTTATCATTCTATCTAAATGTCTATCTATTTGTTTATTTATCTATTTATCTATTTATCTATTTGTCTATTTATTTTTTATCTATCTATCTATCAATCTATCTATATTTATGGCTTCTATTTGTCTATCAATCTACCTACCTATCTGTATATCTATATATCTATCTATCTTTATGTCTATCTATTTATCTATGTATTTATCTATATATTTGTCTATCTATCTATCTATCTAACTATATGTCTATCTATCTATCGATTGATCTATCTATCTATCTATATTTTATCTATCTATCTATCTATGTATTTGTCTATCTATTTATCTATTTGTCTATCTATATGTCTTTCTATTTTTTATCTATTTGTTTGTTTAGTTGCCTATCTATCTATTTTTTGTCTATCTATGTGTCTATTTATTAGTATATATATCTATCAAATAACTATCGATCAATCTATCTATATAAATATCTGTCGGTCTTTATATCTTTCTATCTATCTATTTGTCTGTCTATCAATCAATCAATTTATATGTCTATCAATCTTTTTTCAAAATGTCTAAATTTATCTATCGATCTATCGATCGATCTGTCTAACAATCTTTCTATCAATCCATCTATCTATCTATTTATCTATTTATCTAAATATCAATCTATTTATCAATCTATCTATGTATCTATCTATCTATTTATCTAAATATCAATATATCAATCTATTTATCAATCTATCTCTTTATCTGTCTATCTATCTATCTTTTTTCTATCTTTCTATCTTTGAATTTATCGATCTGTCTATCTCTCTATCAATCTGTCTTCTGTTTATCTATCAGTTTTTCTATCTATTTGTTTGTTTGATTGTCTATCTATCTATCTATTTATCTATGTATTTGTTTATCTATCTATCTATCTATATATTTGTCTTTCTATCTATCTATAACTCTATCTATATGTCTATTTATCTATCTATCTATCTATCTATTTATCTACCTATTTATCTATCTATCTATCAGTGTATTTATTTATATAACTATTGATTTGTCTATTTATCTATCATTCTGTACATCAATCTATCTATAAATCTATCTATCAATATATCTATCTATATATCTATCTATATATCTATCTATATGTTTATCTATTTGTCTATCTATTAATCAATCAATCTATCTATCTATCTATATGTTGATCTATCTTTCTATCAATCTGTATATCTATATATTTATCAATCTATTTATCAAACTATCTATCTATCTTTTTGTCTTTCTATTTATCTATCTATCTTTCTTTCTACCTAATTTTTGTATGTCTATTTGTCTATCTACCTGCCTTCCTGATTGTCACCAAACCTGACAGCCTCCCTAACTATTTGTCTATCTATCTAACTATATATCTAACTGTCTATTTATCTGTCTATTAATTTGAATGTCTGTTTGTCTATTTGTTTGTCTTTCTATTTGACAAAATATCATTCTATCTATTTATCTATATATATATATTAATCTATTAATCTAACAATCTACTATCTATCTATCTATCTATCTACCTATCTACTTGTCTGTTTATCTATCTATTATCTATCTATCTATCTATAGACATTTTTGTCTATCTATATATCTATCTATTTATCTATCTATCTTCTATCTATCTATCTATCTATTTGTCTATTTATCTATCTATCTATATGTATATCAATCTATTTGTCTATCTATCTATCAATTTATCTATCTTTTTATCTATCTATCTATTTATCTATCTATGTGTTTGTCTGTCTGTCTGTTTGTCTATCTATCTATCTATCTATTTGTCTATCTATCTATCTATCTATGTATATAAGTCTATCTATCTATATGTATATCTATCTATCTATCTATTATTCTATATATCTATATATCTGTATATCTATCGATCTATAATTCTGTTTCTCAATCTGTCAATCATTCTGTCTATCAATAAGTTTATCAATCATTATTTCATTCTATCTATCAATCTGTCTATCTTTATGTCTATCTATAAATATTTATATCTATATATTTATCTATCTTTCTATCAATCTAATGATCTATGTTTTTATAAATCTATGTATCATACTGTCTATCTTTGTTTCTATCTATATGTATGTTAGTCTATCTCTTTGTTTCTCTAATTGTCTATTTGGCTATTTGTTTGTCTGTATATCTATTTATTTGCGTACATCGTTGATTGTCTGCCAAAAAGACTACATGCCTATCTATCTAACTAAATTTCTAACTGTCTATCTAGCTATGTATCTATTTCTGTGTCTATATGTCTATATGTCTGTCTTTCTATATCTCTCTCTAACTCTATATCTATAGTAATATATCTTTCAACTTATCTACTTGTCTATCAATCTACCTATTATCTATCTATCTAACTATATATATAACTGTCTATTTATCTGTCTATTAATTTGTATGTCTGTTTGTCTATTTGTCTGTCTTTCTATTTGACAAAATATCATTCTATCTATCTATCTATCTTTATATATATTAATCTATCAATCTAACAATCTATCTATCTGTCTATCTACTTGTCTGTTTATCTATCTATTATCTATCTATTATCTATCTATAAACATTTTTTCTATCTGTATATCTATCAATTTATCTATCTATCTTCTATCTATATATCTATCTATTTGTCTATTTATCTATCTATCTATATGTATATCTATCTATTTGTCTATCTATCTATTAATTTATCTATCTTTTTATCTATCTATCTATTTATCTATCTATCTGTTTGTCTGTCTATCTATCTATCTATGTATCTAAGTCTATCTATCTATCTATCTATTTATCTATCTATTATTCTATATATCTATATATCTGTAAATCTATCGATCTATAATTATGTCTATCAATCTGTCAATCATTCTGTCTATAAATAAGTTTATCAATCATTATTTCATTCTATCTATCAATCTGTCTATCTTTATGTCTATCTATAAATATTTATATCTATATATTTATCTATCTTTCTATCAATCTAACGATCTATGTTTTTATAAATCTAAGTATCATACTGTTTATCTTTTTTTCTATCTATATGTCTATCTATTTGTATGTTAGTCTATCTCTTTGTTTCTCTAAATGTCTATTTGGCTATTTGTTTGTCTGTATATCTATCTATTTGCATACATCGTTGATTGTCTGCCAAAAAGACTACATGCCTATCTATCTAACTATTTATCTAACTGTCTATCTAGCTACCTATCTATTTCTGTGTCTATATGTCTATATATCTGTCTGTCTATATACCTCTCTAACTGTATATCTATAGTAATATATCTTTCTACTTATCTACTTGTCTATCAATCTACCTATTATCTATCTATCTATTTTTATATCTATATATCTATCTATATATCTATCTAGCTATCTATCTTTAGATCTATGTGTCTATCAATCTTTCTATATATTTTTCTATCTATCAATCTATCTATCTACCTATCTATATATATGTTAATATTTCTATATATCTATTTGCCTATCTATCTTCCTATATATCTGTCTATCTAAATATTTATCTATATGTCTATCTCTCTTAATAACTTTCTGTCTATGAATATATATATATATATTATCTGTCTGTCTGTCTGTCTATCTGTCTATCTTTTTGTCTATCTATTCTTCTATTTATCTATCTATCAATCTTTCTATCTATCTATTTTCTTATCTATCTATAAAACTATCTACATATATGTCTATCAACGAATCTATGTTTATGTCTATCAATATGTATATTTATCTATTTATCTATTTATCTTTCTATCTATCAATCTATCTATCATTCTGTCTATTAATTAATCTATAATATGTCTATCTCTCTACTTATCTATCTAGCTAAAAGTCTATCTATCTATCTATCTATCTTTCTGTCTATCTGTCTATTAGGCTGTCTATCTTCTATCTATCTATCTATATGTCAATCAATCAATTAATCAATCAATATTTTTTTCTTTTTGTTTTTATATTTATCTTGCTTTCTATTTCTCAATCTATTTATTAGTCTATATTTCTATCTATCTATCTATCTATTTATCTATCTATCTATATATCTACTTATCAATCAATAAATAATCATTATATCATTCTATATATATGTGTGTGTGTGTTTGTATGTGTGTGACTATATATCTTTTTATCTCTCTATCTATCTATCTATATGGCTGTCTATTTATCTATGTATCTATCTAAATTTCTAACTATATATTTATCTATTATTCTATTTATTTGTCTATCTATATATCTATCTGTCTAATAATTTGTCTATCTATCTATCTATCTATTTATCTTTCTATCTATCTAACTTTCTATCTATCTTTCTATCTATCTAACTTTCTATCTATCTTTCTATCTATCTATCTTTCTATAACTCTATTTGTCTATGTATCTATCTAACTATCTATCTGTCAATCAATTTTTTTATCAATCTATCAATCAATTTATTGATCAATCTCTTTATAAATCAATCTATCAATCAATCTATCTATCAATAAGTCTAACAATATGTCGATCATTCTGTCAATAATTATATGTATTAAATTATCTAGATATTTATCTATCTATTAGTATATCTATTTATCTATCTCTCTATCTAAATATTTATCTATCTATCTGTTTATCTATCTATTAATCTATCTATCAATCTATCTATCAATCTATCGAACTATTTATAATTTTGTCGATCAAGCTATCTATCTATCTATCTATACGTATGTCTATCTATTTTTTTGTTTGTTTGCCTGTCAATTTGTTTATCTATTTGTTTTTTTATTTGTCTATCTATTTGTCTATCTGTCAGCCTATCTACCTGCTTGCCTATCTCACTATCTGCCTACCTGACTGACTTTCTATCTCTCTATCTATTAATCTATCAATCTTTTATCTATATTTTATCTATCTATCTGCCTGTTTATTTGTTTTTATCTATTTGTCTCACTATTATTCTGCATGTTTGTCTGTCTATTTGTTTATCTATGTGTCTATATATATCTATGTATCTATATGTCAATTTATCTGTCAATTTATTTGTCTATTTGTCTGTTTATCCATATGTCTATCATTCTATCTGTCTATATGCCTATATCTATTCTTATATCTATATATCAATCTATCTGTCTATATATATGTCGATCTATCTATTTATCTTTCTATCTGTCTATCTATTTCTCCATTTTAGTTTATATCTATATGTCTATCTATCTGACTATCTAGTTGTCTATCTATCTATCTATATATCTGACTACCTATATATGTGTTTATATGTCTATCTATATTTTTATCAATATATCTATTTGTTTATCTATCTTTCTATATATTTGTTAATCTATATATCTATCTATCAATTAATCTATCAACATATCTACCTACCTATCTATCTATATATCTATTTGTCTATATGGCTATGTCTATATCTCTCTATCTACATTTAAGTTTATCAGTCTATAATTCAATGTATCTATTTATCAATATATCAAATTATCTATATGTATTTCTGTCTATATGTTTATCTAATCTATCTATCTATATATCTATCTATTAATCTATCTATCTAAATGTCTATCTAAATATCAATCTATTTATAAATATCTATTGTTAATCTGTCTATATATCTATCTCTCTATCAATATATTTGTCTATCTATTATCTCTTTATCAATCAATCTATAT
>JAREIK010003013.1:205254-229095 GCA_029783825.1 Sapria himalayana
CTATCTAATTGTATATCTGTCTATCTATATATCTTTCTATCCATCTATTTGTCTATGATTCACGATCTATTTGAATATTTATCCATCTTTAAATCTATTTATGTTTCTATATGTCTATTACCATATTTTTCTATTGGCTATCTAAATGACTTTCGTTCTATTGATCTATCAATCTATCAACTGATCTATCTATCATCTAGCTGATATCTATCTATAACTTTCTATATTTGTCTATCTTTTTATCTGTCTCTCTATTTGACTATTAATCTTTCTATTTATTCTATCTATCTATCTATATATCTATCTATTTGTCTTTCTATCTGTCTATCTATCTATATGTATGTATATTTATCTATTTCACTAATTACCTATCTATGTATATCTATCAATCTATGTATTTATTTATCTATTATATACATATCTATCTGTCGATCGATCTATCTATCTATCTATATGTTTGTCTATCTATCAATTTGTCTATCTATCTATCTATCTAATAATCAATTTATCAATATGTCTATTAATCTTCTATCAAATTGACTCTTTATATTTTTATCTATCGGTCTATATATCCTCTTTTATATATTTGTATGTTTGTCTATTTATCTATCAAACTATTTGTCTAAGGTCCATATGTCTATATATCTCTCTATTAATATGACTTTTTGTTTATCTATCTAACCAACTATCTATCTATCTATCTTACTGGATGTCTATTATCTACCTATCTATTTGTCTACCTATTTGTCCAATTTTTATCTATTTGTCTATCAATCTATCTATCTATCTAAAGTATCTCTATCAATCTTTAAATCTTTCTGTCTATCTATGTATATATCTATCTATATATCTATCTATATATCTATCTATATATCTATCTATGTATCTATTGATCTCTCTAACTATCTATATGTGTAACTATCAATCTATATATATATATATCTATCTATCGATCTATCTATTTATATGTTTATCAATATATTTATCAATCTTTCTATCAATGATCTATTAATCTGTCAATCAATTAATCAATTAATCAACTAATAAATCAATCTATCTATCTAATAATCGATGTATCAATTTTATATATCTATCTTTCTAACTATTGTCTATTTATCTATCTATTTATTTTTCTATCAGCATGTCTATTAATTTGCCTATTTATTTGTCTATCAATCTGTCTTTTAATTTATCTTTTCCATCTATCATTCAATCTATCTATCATCAATCTATTTATGTCTATCTATTTGTATAACTATCGGGTCTATCAATCTATCTCTCAAGTAAAACTACATGTCTATCTATCTATCACTCTATCTATCTATCTAGCTATTTATCTATCTATCTATCAATCTATTTAAATATCTTCCTATCTATCAATTTTACTATCTACCAATCAATCAATCAATAAATCTATCTATCTACTTATAAATCTCACTATTAAATTATCTTTCTATCTATTTGTTTATCTTTCTATATTTATGTCTTCTCTGTCTATATATCTATTGTATGTCTAACTATCTATCTATATCTATGTACGTCCATCTATCTATGTGTCTATATATCTGTCTATCTATTTGTTAGTCTATTTGCCTATGTGTCTTTCTGCCTGACTATGTGTCTCGGTGACTATTTTTCAACCTAACTATATATTTTTTTTATGTCTATTTGTCTGTTTATTTTTCTATTTATCTATTTGTCTATCTTTCTACTTGTAAATATCTCTATCTAACTATCTATCTATATATCTATCTATCTATCTATACATCTTTTAATTTGTCTATTAATTAAACTATCTATCTCTCTAAAAATACGTCTATCAATCAAATATCTATCTTACTATCTATCATTATATCTATCTATCTATCTATCTATTTATCTATCTATCAATTTATCTATCTATTTATTATCTATCTATCTATATATCTATCTATCTATATATCTGTCTATATTTTTGTATATTTTTCTATCTATTTTTCTATCTATCTATCAGTCTATATATTTTTCTATCTATATGTTTATCTATTTAACTATCTATATATGTATCTATTTGTTTATCTACTTGTCTAATAATCTATCTATCTATCTGTCAATATATATGTTTTTCTATATTTCTATTAATCTCTCTATCTATCTGTCTATTTATTTACCTATCAATCTACTTATATATCTTTCTATCTATTTATCTATCAACCTATATATCAATCTATGTGTATATCTATTTTTCTATATATTTACATATCTTTCTTTCTTTCTATCTATGTTTATATCTATATATCTATATATCTATCTTTCTTTCTTTCTTTCTTTCTTTCTATCTTTTTTTCATTCTAATTATATGTATATAAAAATGTCAATCAATCAATCAATCAATATGTCTATCTATCTTTTTATCTATATGACTATCTATCTATATATCTAACTATTTTGTATATCTACTTGTCTTTATGTCTATTAGTCTGCCTATCTATCTATATATCTATTTCATTATCAATTTGTCTATCTGTCAATCTATCTGTCTACTAATGTATCTAATAATATATCTATCTATCTGTATATCTATCTATCTATCAATATTTTTATCTCTCTATCTATCTATATATATCTCTATCTATCAACATGTCTATTTATCTATCAATCTATCTATCTGTCAATTTATCTAGAAATTACTCTATCAATCTATATATCAATGTGTCTATCAATGATTCTATCTATCTATCTATCAATCTCTCTATCTATCTATTTGTCTATCTATATGTATATCTATCTATCTATCTATATGTCTATCTCTCTGTCTATAATTTTATCGATCTATCTGTTTAATAATCTATATACGTATCTATCTATCTTTCTTTCTTTCTTTCTTTTTATAATCAATCTATCTATCTATCTGTAAATCAAGTTGTCTATAATCATTCTATCAATCTATTTATTAATTTATCTATCAATCTATCAATCAATCTTCTATCAATCAATCTATTTACATTTTTATTTAAATGTCTATATATTTGTCTATTTATATATATCTCTATATGTCTATATATCTATCTATCTATCTATCTATTTGTCAGTCTAATTATCTATCTATCTATCTATCGATCTATTTGTATATCTATCTATCTATTTAAAATTCTATATATCTATCAATCTATCTATCTCACTATCTATCTGTCTTTCTATTTATCTATCAACTTGTCTATCAATTTTTCTATCAAGCTATCTATCAATGTATCTATCAATTTGTCTTTCAATTTATATATCGATCTATCTTTCAATCTATTTAAAAATCAAATTATCTATAAGTTTATATATTTGTATATCAATATATATATATATATATATATATATATATATCTGTCTATCAATCTATCTATCTATATATCTATTTGTCTATCTATCTTTATATCTTTCTGACTATATATATATATATATATCTATCTATCTGTCTATCAATCTTTCTATAAATCAATCAAACTTTCTATCAATTTTTCTATCAATTTGTCTATCAAATTATCTAGCCATCAATTTGTCTATCTATCTATCTATCTATCTGTGTGTATAAAATTGTCTATCTAAATATTTATCTATCTGTCTATGTACATGTCTATATATATGTGAATATATATATATATATATATATATATATATATGTCTATCTATCAGTCTATCTACTTATCGATATATTTTTTGATCTATTTGTCTTTCTATATGTCTATATTTTCTCGATCTATTGTTTTATATATCTATCTATCTATCAAACTATCTACCAATCTATTTTTTTTGTCTATCTGTGTGTTTATCAATCAATCTATCTATTTAGCTATCAATTTGTCTATCAATATGCCTCTCAATTTTTCTATCAATCTGTCTTTCAATCTATCTATAATTTGACTAACAATTTCTCTTTTAATCTGTCTATCTAAATGTATATTTTCTATTTATTTATATGTCTATTTTTTTTCTATCTATCTATCTATTTATCTATCAAACTATCAATAAATCAATATATTTATATATCTATCTATCTTTCTTTCTATCTATCTTTTTATCTATATGTCTATCTATATATCGATATATATATCTATTAGTAATATGTCTATCTATCTATCTATCTATCTATATGTCTGTCTGTCTGTCTATTTATCTGTCTAATAATCTTTCTATCTATCTTTCAATCTATCAATCTATTTATCAATCTATCTATCAATCTATCTATTTGTCTATGTATTTGTCTATCTTTCTATCTACCAATATTTAATTTATATGTTTATCAATCTCTCTATATATCTATCAATTTGTTTATCAATATGCCAATCAAAATCTCAATCAATCTGTCAATAAATGTCTATCATTCTATCTATCTATATGTCTATCTATCTATCTATATATCTATCTATCTATCAATTTATCTCTTTGTTTATAGATATATCTATCTACCTATCAATCTATATATCTGTGTATTTATCTATCAATCTATCCATCAATATATTTCTCAATATATATTTCTATCTAACTATATATCAGTCTATTTTTGTATCTATATTTATATCTATCTATCTATCTATTTGCCTATCTATATGTCTATTAATCTATTTATCATTATTTCTACCAATTCGTTTATCTATCAGCCTATCTATTTATTAATATATTTATCTAAATATCTATCTAATATTTTTTATATCTTTCTATCTATTTGTATATCTATATATCTATCTTAATATTTATCAATCTATTTATCTCTGTCTATCAATATATTTATCAATCAAACTTACAATCTGTCTAATAATATGTTTTTCAATCTATTAATCAAACTATCCATCTATCTTTCTATCTATTTGTCTTTATATCTATCTTTCCATCTATATGTTTATCTATCTCTCTGTCTATCTTTCAATCAATCTATCTATCTATCTTTCTATTTGTTTGTCTATCACTCTATCTATCTATTTTTCTATCTATTTGTCTATCTATCTTGCTATCAATCTATCTATCTATTTTTCTATCTCTCTATCTATCAATCAATCTATATATCTGTCTGTTTATCTATCAAAATCTTTGTCAATCGATCAGTCTAACTATCTATCTTTTTTCAATCTATTTATCTGTCTATCTATTTGTCTATCTATCTATTTATATATCTCTCTATCATTTTTTCTATCAATCTGTCTATCAAATTATATTTTTATTCGTCTATCTATCTATCTATATATCGGTCTATATATCTATCTATCTATTTATTTTTTATCTATATATCTGCTATCTATTTTCTATATATTGTCTATTTCTGTATCTATCTAATAATTTGTTTATTTTTTGTATATCTATCTATCTATCAATTTGTCAATGAATTTATTTATCTATCTGTCTATCTATTTGTCAATTTATCTATTTATCTATCTGTCTATCTATTTTTCTATCTATCTATCTATTTATCTATTTATCTATTTGTCTATTTGTTTATCTATCTATCTATCTATTTTTAAATCAATTTATCTATCTATCTATCTTTTTATCTCTCTATAATTCTATTTGTCAATCTATCTTTCTGTCTCACAATCTATTGTCTTTCCATCTAATTATCTATATCTTTGTTTGTATTTATATCTATTTGTCTATCTATGTATCTCTCTATATGTCTATATGTCTATCTATCTATCTATTTATCTGCTATCTATCTATTAGTTTATCAGTCAATTTGTCTATATTTCTATTAGTCTATTAATCTTTTAGTTTATCTATCTTTCTTTCTTTCTATCTGTATATATGTCTAATTGTCTATCTTTATATATGTCTATTTGTCTATTTGTTTATCTATTTATACTACTATATGTATATACCTCTATCTGTTTATCTATCTATCTATCTATGTATTTGTATCTCTATCAATCAATCAATCAATCTATCTATCAGTCTATCTTTCTATCTATCTATCTAGCAATAAATTTATCTGTATATCTAGCTATCCATAATATATAGCTATATTACTATTAATATTATTTTAAGTATAAAAATAAAATTTTATTATTATAGGAAACTTTTAAAAAAATATTTAATATTTATCATTGAATTTAAAAGAAAATAAATTTATAATTAAATATAAATACCTAAATATTTGCCCATACTAAAATTTATAAGAATTAAACAATTGAGTAATATTTTTACTATTAGCTTTTAAATATTATGTTTTTATTAAAATAATAAATAAATTTTTTTTTAATAATCTTCTCACATTAAGTAATTTTTAGAATTTTATAAATTATAAATGATATCTAATAATATGAAATTTTATGTCTTTAAAATTATTTCATATTATCTTCATAAAAATTAATATGAATTCTTAAAAATTAACCATACAATATATATATTTATATATTTTTTAACATAAAGAGTATTTATAATTCTTAGGAGAGTGGCTTGAAAACCAATCATCTTTTCATGTGTGCCTTGCTATATGAAGTTTATAAATTTTGTAGCCAATATTTTTTTTAGTTGGAAGAACAAACATCTATTTTTTGAAATTGTTTATATATTTATTTTTTAATTTAATTAATAATTAAAAATTGTAAGGTGTATTTTTTCATTTGTGCCTTACTACACATACATTAACTTGTTGAAAATAATTTATTAAGTAAAAAAAAGCTGAGTATTTATGTTTTATATATATTTATTGTTAATTAAATGTTTTGATAATTAAAAATTTAAACATTTATAGAATTTTTATACTTATAAAAAACTGTATCTTATTGTGCAAAGACAACTCTAAGTCTCTAACTAATGCCATTCACCTCTCTCTCTCTTGACATGGATAAATCAAAATGAAACCTAAAAGTGGAAGTGATTTTATTCAGCAGTGAGTTTCTTGTCGATTTGAGGTACACTTTCTACCCTAATATAATCATCATCTGCAAGCATTTTAGAAATATGGGATAGCTGATCAAAAGGGAGAACTATCAAAGATATCATGCCAGTCGTGCTTCCTCGATCTTCTTCTAGAATTTTTATGCACAGCTTCATCTTCCATATCTTTATACCTTCTTTATCTTCACAACCACCCACCATTGGAATGCAATATATGACAAAAACGATAGCATATATTCATTCCGGTAAGCACCATGTAATATCTTCTCATCAAATTTTGAATTTGTGACGTCTCCACTTTATTACATTGTTAGCAGAAAGTTGATCCCAAGCAATCATATTTTTGAGTACCTATGGGAAGTGATTTACCTGGTATGAACCATTGAGGTACATGGATATCAGTAAGTAGAATAGAGAGACGTAATCAAGCAATTCTTGAAAAGTTTGAAAGTTTCATTCGAACTTTTATTCATGAGTTATAATTTTTTGGGAAAGAAAGTAAGTTGAGAGGAAGACGTGCATGTTCCACGACGCCTGGCAGAAGCTAGGTGGACTTGGAATTTCATGGTGGCGGCATGGCGCTTTTGGGAAGATGAGCAGGTTGTTGTCATGCGAGTACTTTATGTTAAATTGGTTTTGATCAAGAGTATGCTCATCAAATAAAAATCCTGATCATTATCAAATTATATAGGATCAATCAACCAAATTTTTTATTCATTATAAAGTTCTTGACATGTGCTCAACTACTTCAAATCAACTTAACCTTTCTAACATTTTTAAAAAGTATGTAATTCACGTAAAGATATCTCTATAGTTTTTCATTTATTCTATTATTTAATCATACAATATACTAGTAATTAAAATTATATTTGTGTTGAGTTACATAAACTATAATTATCAGTCAGTGATAATCTATATATCACATCCAAATCCAATCAATTATATATTGTCATGTAATTTATTAGCAAGATTTACTTAAATGAACTCATGATTATTATTTAGTTCTTGTGAGTTAGTTACACATTGTTGGTCAATTCCGCTCTCACGATTGTGATTCAAAAGCAGAGGGTTAGTTTGTTGACAACAAGTCTCAAATTATTACTTTAAGAATCTGTTATATTAATAAAATTTTATAAAACTACAGTAAATTTTAAAAGTAGTTTGGGATCCAAAATATTTAATTTTTTTTATGTATATCTAGAAAAGTATTTTTTTTCTATTTTTTCACATGAACTCAGGGAGGAACATGTGAGAGCTGCTTCTCAACAAGTTGAGGATTCTATGGATCTTCAACCGATTGATTATGATCCTATCTATTTGGAGATGATAGGAGGTCATAAGAAGCAGCAAGTGTACGGCATCGGCTCAATGGGAGTGATATTTTATTGTAGTAGTCATGCTTCTAATTAATCTGTCATAACAATGGTGGGTGAGTTGGTCGAACAACAAGTAATAGAAACAAATGAACATTTTGAAGTTATGGAGATCAAAATTAAAGAGATTGATGAGCAGATTTCTCATTTGAAGGAAGAAATATAGGAAATGAAAGAAGAGAAGGATGAGCAAATTACTCATTTGAAGGAATAAATGCAAATGATGAAAGAAATGAATGAAGAGATGAAAGAAAAGAATGAGAGATAATAGAAATTATGATTGTAATGCAACAGTAGATCTCTTATATGAAGTCATAGTTAGCAGCCTTGACGCGACACATAGAATTCTGAGAACCAACTATGAAACCACATAGGAGAGGCTATCATAAATGCACCAACTAATTATGAGGATGAATCTGTATCAGAATTATTTCAGAACTAATTTTAATTTTGTCAATGTGTAGCTAAACATGAGGAGACTTTTTTGGTGGTATCATTTTTTCTTTATTCTAGTTTTGTTTTTTGATTTGCCAAATAAGCTAACTATGAATCTTTGTAGGACATTTGATGCGAGACGCAAGAATAAATTCTGATTCAAAGTCGTCAGACATTGTCATGATCCTTCCTATAGATGGGTTTTATCTTTATCGATCTCTACTGTATAAAAAGAAGGCTGGGCTATTATTATCTTCATTATTTCTGAATAATTAATTTTTTTACTCTAAACATCATTGCTGGCCATCGTTTAGATATTTGTTGAAGTTGCATGACTATCAACATAGATTTATGTTTGTTCATATTTATAATGCTATTTTTATATATTTGTAAATATATGTCTGTGTACTAGAATATTGTGGGTAGAGCTTTAGCCTATTATAGGTATGTAAAAGGCTCGGCTGGTCCTCTTGATGATGGGAGCAACATGCTAGCTTATGAAGTTGTGAGATGAACGAAAAAATTTTGGTCTAACACAGACCCAGGCTAATTCTTGACACTCTTATTTCGTGCAGATTTACGTTGTCGCTATTCAAATATGCGACTACTTATTATTGATGATCGATGGAATTAAATTGTTGAAATGTTAATAGCCATTATGACTGCTAATGAAATTCAATTAAATGTGTTCATTTTGCTTGTTCTGCTTCTCTCGCATGTACATAGTTTCCTGGATGACGACGGGCTTAACATGAGGAATTGTCAACTATGGCTATTACAAGCCATTTTTTTAGGGGCATCTTGATCTGAAACTGATACCTAGCATGATTGACCATGACATGAAGCCTTTCTTACTAGGACGTGATCTTAATAACTTTAAGGTTAATGCCAAAAATTCATTCAACCCCCACGAATGTGTTGTGTCCAACACTTCTCTTGCAATGCAATACATGAGAGATGGTTGGATAAACTAGAGATATATGTTATTAAAGTTTATGCCAACAATATGAATTATAAATGGGATAATACTATTTGTTACAGTTTCATATCATCTGAGGCAATGTGATTACATTTATGTGTGTATATATGTATGTATATACTATAGTATATATGTACATATATTCTTAGTATCATATATATTGCAATACATATGTACATATACTCTGTACATATGTTCTGAGTATATATGTAGATTAACTAAGTATATTTGCACATAAAATAGTGCAGTATATATTACATATAGACTACATTAGTATATTTACATATATACTACAATATATAATTATGTATATACTGTAGTATTATATGTACATATATACATAGTATATATGTACATACTGAATTTGATGCCATGATCACTAATAAATTAGACAAGTTTTTTAATTCTGTTCGAATTTGATACTTGCATGATGATGCCACAAGAGAAAACTGGCAAAGCAGATTAAAAAGCTAATGCTGAAGGGACTAATTGAGACAAAAAAAGCTGATCTCTTCTCTTTGATTCTTGAAAGCGGAGTTGTTTCCTATTGCTTGTACAAGGATTCTGAAAGAATTTTAGGAAGTACTTATGGCATCTATATTTTGTAGGTATTACTTTTCTTTTCTTTCTGGATACTATGTTTATGATTCTCATCATTGATAATAACTCCTTTTTTGCCCTTGCAATTGTGTAGGATTCTGAAGACTTAACTCCAAATATTCTTGCAAGAATGATTGAAACACTGGAAGGTGGTGGTCTAGTTGTTTTACTTCTTTGAACCCTATCATCACTTGTGAGTTAGTGTACCTTGGTCATGGTGAGTTACATTTCATTGCTCATTGTTTGCTTACACAAAAACATGATATGCATTCTTTGAACATTGAATTAGAATGTCTTTGTTGTTCCTGATATGTTAGGATGTTAATAAGAGATTTAGAATAGACTCACATTTTGAAATAGTTTCTTTATTCAATGAAAGGTTTCTCTTATATGTGCATATAAAAGAAATGCTAGTATATCTTTTATACGTACAATCTGAGTATATATGTTTGTATATACTATAGAATATACGTACGTATATACTACAGTATATACGTACGTATATACTACAATATTTATGTACATATATACTATAGTATATATGAACATATATTCTATAGTATATACGTAGATATATACTGTAGTATATATATACATATATACTTTAGTATATATGTACAATTATACTCAGTATATCTACATGTATACTATAGTATATATGTATATATACTGCAGTAATATATGTAACTAGTGAAATACTAGTGTATATGTACATACACACTATAGTATATATGTACATATATACTATAGTATTATGTATTTATCAAAATACAACTTTTTTTTATTTATTAATTTTGATTTGATTGACTGGTTTAATTTTCAAACAGAAATGGTACCACAATTTTCCCCATACAAAGCTTGTATAAGTGAAGGGATTTTTTACTAGACCTGATGCCTCAATACTAGGACATCTTTGTTGCGGCAGAAAGATGGTGATCAGAGGAGCTGAGGGAGAGAAAGCAATGTCAATTTCACAAATACATTATACTTTATGCACTGTCAATAGATACTTTAATGAAAAATATGTACTAAAATTTTGTTATGTTTTTGATTTAACTATGTAAAACAAGGGTTGCATAGATTGATGTTATTCAAATTTATTATGCAAAACATATTTTCATCATCATGTGTTGCACATGAGCATGGTGTAGTACTTCATTTTTTATGTTCAAGTTACTTATTGATTTGTTGATGGTTACTACTACTGACGATGAATCTCTATTTCATCTGCCAGTTCTTTTGTTAGCATGGCAGCTTGGTCATGGTGGGGTAGAGTAACACCCTTATAGGTCATGGGACCGGGAGAGAGTTATTGTTGTAGGGAGGCAAGATGTGAACTTTGATACGCCAAGCCTAGCTCATGGCTTGTCTTCCAGGTTTTCCTCTAATAGTTTTCAAAGATATTTTTCTAAATTTAAATAATCTTCGCATTACTTATTTATGTTGGTTGCGATGTTTTGTGTTATCTTTGTGAAGTAAAAATGAGATAATACTAATTTGTTGTAGTGTTGTGTCATTTGAGACTGTGATTATATATATGTACATATAATACTATAGTTTATAAGTACATATTTACTACAGTATATATGTATGTATATACTGAATATATATGTATGTATATACCTAGTATATATGTAGGTATATACTGAGTATATATGTATGTATATACTAAGTATATTTGTACATATATACTGAGTGTATATCTACAATTAATATTGCAGTATATATGTACGTATATACTCACTATACATCGTATATACTGTAGTATATGTACAAATATACTCAGTATATAAGCATAGATAATTTTACAGTATTATATGTACATATATACTAAGTATCTATGTACTTAGTATATATGTACATAAAATACTTAGTATATAAGTACTGAGTACATATGAAAATATATACTGAGTATATATGTACATATAATACTGTAGTATATGTTTACATATATACTCAGTTTAAATGTACTTATAATACTGTAGTATATATGTACATATACTGTAGTAATATATTTAACTTGTGAAATGCTAGTATATATGTATATATACACTATAGTATATATGTACATAAATACTACAATATTATATATTTATCTAAACCAAACTTTTTTTATTTATTTATTTTGATTTGATTGATTGGTTTAAATTTCGTACAGATAAGGTACCGCAATGTTCCCCATATGATGATTGTAGAAGTGTAGGGATTTTTCACTAGACATGATATGTAGTGACTGATACAGCTTTGTCACAGTAGAAAGATGGTGACCAGAGGAGCTGGGAGAAAGAAAGTAATGTCAATTTCACAAAGAGATTATATATTATACATTATCATTAGATACATTGTTGAATAAGATATTATAAAATTTTGTTATGTTTTTGTTTTATTAATGTAAAATATTGTATCAGAATAATTTATAAACTGATTTTAATTTATGTTAATTCTATATTATCATTTATAGTTTTTGTTTTTATTCAAATTAATATAAAAACATAAAATAATTAAATTAAATTTCTTGAAATAAAAATAAAATAGTGAAAATAGTTCTGGAATGAAAATTGCTAAATTTTTTTTTTACTAATTTAGCCACCGAATTTTTCCTGGCTAATTTAGATAGGGATTTACCCTTGCTAATTTAGCTAGGAAATTTTCTGAAGCTTCAAATTAAGGTCAAAATTAGCTAGGGAAATTATTATTTTAGCTAGGTAACTTTTCATTGCTAAAAATTGTTAGCAAGAGATTGTTTCCTTCGTTAATTTTTAGCGATTAGCACTTTAGCTTGAGAAACGTTTCATCATTAATTTATCATTATATCGACTTTAGCAATGAAAAAATCTCATTTAGTTAGGGAATGTTTCCTAGCTATTTGGGATTTTTCTTGTGGTGTTATCTGTTTATCTATATGTCTATCAATTTATCTAAGTATCTATCTATCTGTCTATATATTTATGTGTCGATCTATCTATTTATCTATTTCTCTATCTATAAGTCTATCTATCTTTCTATCTAATTGTTTATCTATATGTCTATCAATCTGTTGGGAAATTATGTTTCCATGATTATGATACAGAACAAGATAGCAATAGAGAAACAACAACAAAAGATATAAATACAATCAACAACCACAATCTAACCATGGCAGAATCAAAAAACGAAACAAACCCACAAAAGAAATGCTCAAAATAATGTGGTTCACTAGTAGTTCAACATGACTAGCTAAATCCACTAGATAATGGGACCTCCATTATTATGCTATTGCTGATTTCACGGACTCTTAATATTTTGTTTCATACACTTACATGAAAATATTAAAACATAAATATTTTGGTGATACAAAATATATAATCAAAAAAATGATATAAAGCACTATTTGTCTATTTATTTGTCTATAAAACTAAGTATCTACATACTATCTATCTCCCTATCTATTTATCTATTTAGTTATCTATCTATCTAACTATTTGTCAATTTTTTTTATCTATCTATCTATCTATTTTTTGATCTAAGTGTTTATTTATTTGTCTATATATCTATCTATCTATTTGTCTGTCTATATATCTGTGTATATAACTATCTATCAATTTATATGTCTAATTGTCTAAGAATATGTCTATAAATATGTATATCTATATGTATATCAAAGCTTCTATCAATTGATCTATCAATCTGTCTATCAAATTGTCTATCTATTTGTATATATATCATTTTATTTGTCTATCTATCTATCTATATGTCTATCTATCTCTTTGTCCTACTATCTATCTATCTATTGATATGTTTACCAATCTATTATCTATCTATTATCTATATATCTATCTGTCTATTTATTTAATTATCAAACAATCAATCTATCAATCTATCTATATATTTGTATATTTATCTATCTATCTATCTGTCTGTCTGTCTATCTATCTATTTATCTATCTATTAGTATATCTATGTGTCTATCAATATGTCTATCTATATGACTATCTATTTTTAGATTTATTTATCTATCTATCTATCCGTCTTTCTATCCATCTGTCTATCTATCTATCAATCAATCTGTCTATCTATTTGTTTATTTATTTATCTACCTATCTAACTACCTATCTATATATCTAAATTTATGTATATCTATCTATCTATATGTCTATCTATCTATCTATCTATCTACTCATCTATTTATCTATGTATCAATCTATATTTCTATTTTCTATCTATCTATTATCTATATGTCTATGTATATATCTATCAATATATCTGTCTATCAATTTGTATATCTAAATGTAAATATATATATTTCTATATAGTTGTCTATCTATTAGTCTATATATTTATGTATATATATTTTATTTATCTATCTATCAATCAATCTATCTATTTATCTATAAATCTATCTATAAATCTGACTATCAATCTATATATCAAATTGTCTATCTATTTATTTATCTTTCTTTCTAGCAATCGATCTATTTATCAAAATATCTAAATATGTGTTCTACAATCTTTCTATCTATCTATCTATTTGTTTGTTTATATATCTGTCAATATATCTTTTTATCTATATATCTGTCTATCTATTTGTATATATACCTATCTCTCGATCTATAAATCTATAAATATATATATATATATATATATATATATATATATATATATATATATCTATCTATCTATCTATCTATCTATATATCTATTTGTCTTTCTATCAATATATCTTTCTATGTATATGTCTATCTATCTATATGTATGTCTATCTTTCTATCTATCTATCTATAAATTTGTCTATATATATATATATATATATATATATATATATCTATCTGTCTATCTATTTATTTATTCATCTATCAATATATTCATTTATTTAAGTATATGTCTATCTGTGTATCTATCTATCTATCTATCTATCTGACTAACTATCTATCTATATATCTATATGACTGTCTTTATATCTATCTATATATCTAACTATCTGTCTATTTACATTTCTTTTTATATGTCTATCTATCTATCTCTCTATCTATCAATATATTTGTCTATCTATATGTTAATCTATTTGTTTATCTATCTGTTTATCTATCCATCAATCTGCCTATCAAAATGTATATCAAAATGACTATAAATCTATTTATCAAATGAAAGTTTCAATCTATCTATCAATCTATCTATCAATCTTTAAATCAATTTGCCTAATTATCTATCTATTTATTTCTATATCTCTCTAACTTTTGGTCTATCAATTTGTCTATCTATCTATTTATCTGTCTAAATATCTATCTAACTATCTATCTTTTAATCTATCTTTCAATTTATCTATCAATCTGTCTATAAAATTTTTTATATACATGACTATCTATCTGTCGATCAGTCTGTCAGTCTCTCTATCAATCTATTCTACTATATTTTTTACTATCTATCTATCTATTTGTTTGTTAGTTTATCTATCTGTAGATTTATCTATCTATCTATTTATTAAATAATATGCCAATTAATTTGTCTATATGTCTATTTGTCTATCTATATATCTATATACCTAACTATATATATATATATATATGTCTATCTATCTATATATTTATCTATCTTTATATCAATATATCTATCGATGTATATATCTATCTATCTCACTATAAGTCTATATAAAAATCTATTTATTTATTTGTCTAACTCTATGTCTATCAATCTATCTATTTATCTATCTATCAATCTTTCTATCAATCTATCTATCAATCTATATATTTATCTATCTTTCAATCTTTTTGTCTATCTATTTGTCTATCTATCTATCTATCTATGTATCTATCTGTGTATCTATCTATCTTTTTATCTAACTATCTATATATTTTTCTATCTATCTATCTATCTATCTAATAATCTAAAAATGTGCATATCTATCTATATATTTATTTGTTTGTCTATCTATCTCTCTATCTATTTTATATCTATCTTTCTAATTATCTATTTGTAAATCTGCCTATCTATCTATCTATTTATTAATCTAACTATTAATATTTCTATTAATTTATTTATAAACCTGCAAATCAATATGTCAATCTATCTATCTATTAATCTATCTATTAATATGTCTATCAATCAATCAATCTTTCTGTCTATCTATTTATCTCTCTATATTTATATCTCATTATATATATAACTATCAATCAATCTGTCTATCTATCTGTCTATCTATAATATTATCTTTCTATCTATCTGTCTATCTATCTATTTGTTTTTCTATTTATCTATGTCTCTATATATCTGTCTAATAATCTATCTATCTAATTGTCTATATATCAATCTGTCTATCTATATATTTATATATCTATATGTCTATCTATATATCTATATATTTGTTTGTCTATCTTTCTATATATTTATCTATCAATCAATCTATCTATCTATGTGTGTATATATATATATATATCTATCTATATATCTTTCTATCAATCTGTCTATCTATTTGTATATCTAACTGTTTATCGATATGTTTATCTATTGGTCTTTCAATCTGTCTATAAATCAATCTTTTTATATATCTATCTATCTATATATCTATTTGTCTATCTATATGTCTATTTATCTGTCTATGTATCTATTTATCTATCAATCTATATGTCAGTCTATCTATCTCTTTATTTATCTATGTAATAATATATAAATGTGGCTATCTATCTGTCAATCTATCTATCTACCTATCTTTATTTCTATCTATCTATCAATATATCTGTCTATTAATTTATCTATATATATGTCAATCAATCTATCTATTCATCTATCAATCTGTATGTCTATCTGTCTATTAATATATCTATCAATCTGTCAATCTATCTGTTTATCAATTTGTATATCAATCTCTTTTTCAATATATCAATCAATTAATCAATTGATCTGTCTATCTATTTGTATGTCAATCTCTTTATCTATATGTATATATGACTATCTATCTATCTTTCTTTCTATTAATCTATCTATTTTCTATATATCTGTCAATTTATTAAACTATCTGTCTATATATATATATATATCTATCTATCTATATATCTGGATATATATATATATATATATATATCTATATATATCTCTTTCTTTCTTTCTTTCTTTTTGACTATCTATCTGTTTGTCTATCTATGTGTCTATCTATCTATCTGTCTATCTATCTATTTCTCTATTTATATATCTATCTACCTTTAATCTATCAATCAATATATCTATCAATATGCCTATCAATCTATCTATCAATTGGACTTTCAATCTATTTATCAATCTATCTACCAATCTGTTTATTAATCTATATATTAATCTACATATCAATCTATCGATCAATCTATCTTCTATCTATCAATTTGTCTATCAATCTATATATAAATGTGTCGATTAATCTTTCAATATATATATATCAATCTATCTATCTATCTCTCTGTCTGTCTGTATATCTATTTGTCTATATGTCTGACTATCAATCTCTTTATCAATCTATCTATCAACCTATCTATTAATCTGTCAATCAATCAATCTATCTATTTGTCTATCAATCAATTAATTTTATTATCTATTTGTCTATATATATTTATCTAACTATATGTTTATTTGTTTGTCTATATATATGGCTATATGTATGTTTGTCTATATGTTTGTCTATCTATCAGTCTATCTATTTGTCTGTATTTTGTTTGTCTATTTGTTGATCTGTCTATCTACTTTTATAATAATCTATCTACTATATATCTATCTATCAATCAATTAATCTATCTATTATCTATCTAATTATCAATGAAACTTTTGTTTTTTATATATCAATCTATCTATTTATCAAACTATCTATCAATTTGTATATCTATCTATTTATCTAATTATCAATCTATCTACTATTTATTTATCCATCTATCTATCTATATCTATGTCTTCTATCTATTTGTCTATCTATAAGTCTATCTATAAGTCTATCTATCTATCTATATATCTATTTATCTATCTTTCTTTCAATCTATTTATACATTTTTCTATCTATATGTCTATCAAAATTTTTATTTATCTGTCTATCAATTTGTCTTTCCATCTATATATCAAAATATTTATTTATCTATCTATCTATCGTTCTATATATCTATCTATCTATCTAATTATCTCTCTGTCTTTCTATTTATCTATCTATCTGACTAACTACTTGATTTTTTATGTGTCTATCTATCTATCTATCATTCTGTGTATTTATTCTATCTATTATTTATATATGTTTATCTATTTGTCTATCTATTTGTCTATCTCTCTATCTATCAAACTATCTATCCATCTATTTATCTATCTATTTGTCAATTTTTCTATTTGTTAATCTATCTATTTGTCTATCTATCTGTCTATCTATCTATCTTTCTTTCTTTTTGTTTATCAATTTATCTATCAAAATGTCTATCAATTTATCTATCAAAATTTCTATCAATATATCTATTTATCTACCTTTCTATATATATATATATATATATATATATATATATATATATATATATATATATATATATCTGTGTGTTTGTCTATGTATCTATATGTCAATCTATCTGTCAATCTATATATATGTATATATATATCTACCAGCTTGTCTGTCGATCTTTCTTTCTGCCTAACTATCTATCAAATGTATATTTATCTGTCTATTTATCTATCTATATATCAATCTATTTGTTTGTCAATCTGTCAATATATTAATATATCAGTTTGTCAGTCTATATGTCATTCTTTTTGAATATATGTCTATCAAGCTATTTATCTATCTACATATCTAGCTTTCTATCTATCTATATGTCAATCTGTTTATCAATCTTTTTGCCTATCTGTCTACTTGTCTATCTACTATCTATCAATATATCTTTCTAAATATCTTTATTTCTTTCTATCTTTCTATCTATCTATCTTTTTCTTTATCTCTATATCTATCTATCTCTTTATCTTTCTATCTTTTTAGCTATCTAACTCTCTATCTCTTTATCTTTCATTCTCTCCATCTCTATATCTTTCTATCTCTATATCTATATACTTCTCTATCTCTCTACCTAGCTAACTACCGACCTTAATACCTACCTATCTCCCTAGCTAGCTAGCTATCAACCTAACTAGATATCTATCTATCTTTATATCTGTCTATCTATCTATCTATCCTTTTATATGTCTACATATATACCTATCTATTAGTCTATCTTTTTTTATCTATTTCTTTATCTCTCTATCTCTTTATCAATCTATATGTCTATCTATCTATTTGTCTAATTGTCTGTCTATCTCTCTATCTCTCTATTTATATCTCTATCTCTTATCTATATAACTACCTATTTATCTATATTTCTATCTCTCAATCTTTCAATCAGTATATCTGACTATATGTCTATCTATCTATCTATCAAATTATCTATCTATCTATCTATCCGTCTATCTATCTATCTACCTGTCTAGCTATCTATTTGTCTACTTGTATATATGTCTATCTATATACATGTCTATATATCTATCTATCTCTTAATCTATATATCTATCTATCTTGTGTCTATCTTTGTATCTATCAATCAGTCAATGTGGCTACTTGTCTATCTATCTATCAATCTCACTATCAATCTATCTATTTATCTTTCTATCTCTATATATTTCTATAGACTATATGTATATATATATATATATATCTATCTTTCTTTCTTTCTATTTGTCTATGAATCTTTCTATTTGTCTACTTATATGTTTATCTAAGGATCTTTATATCTGTCTATCTATCAATCTATCTAATTACTATCAATTGATATATCTATCTATATGTCTATCTATCTGTCTATCTATATAAGTGTCTATCTATCAGTTCGTCTCTCAATCTAACTCAATGTTTGTCTATATGTCCATATCTATCTGTATGTCTATTTATATATCTATATGTCTGTCAATCTGTCTATCTATCTATCTATCTATATGACTATCTATCTATCTTTCTATCTATACTATCTATTTATATACCTTTGTGCATATCTATCTGTCTATCTATTAGTCTATCAATCTATCAATTTATCTATTTATCTATTTGTCTATCAATTTATTTATTTATCTATCTATCTATATATCTATCTATATATCAATCTAACTCTATATATATCTATCTATATATCTAACATCTATCTATCTATATATATATAACTATCTGTCTGTCTATCTATATCTCTATTTATTTTTCAATTTATGTATCTATATATATGTCTATCAATTTGACTATCAATCTATCTATCTTTCTATCAATCTGTCTATCAATTTATCTATTAAATTGTATATCTATCTATCTATCTATTAGTTATCTGTCTATCTGTTAATCTTCAATCAATCAGTCTACTAGTCTATATGCCTTTCTATTTGTCTTTCTATCTAGCTATCTATATGTCTATAAATATAGCTATGTATCTTTCTATATGTTTACTTGCCTATTTGTTTTATTATTGATCTATCTATATGTCAATCTACTATCTATCAATCAATCTATCTATCTATATATCTTTATATCTTTCTTTCTATCTATCTCTCTATCTCTATATCTTTCTTTCTCTCTATCTTTCTAACTCTCTATATCTCTCACTCTCTATCTCCATATCTCTCTACCTTTCTATCTCTCCATCTCATTAGCTCTCTACATATCTATGCCTCTACCTCTTTATCTCTTTATCTTTCTATCTCCCACTCTTTTTACCTCTCTATATCTCTTCCTACCTAACTACCAACATAAATACCTACCTACCTTGCTAGCTACAAAAGTAACTAGTTATATGTATATGTGTCTAATTATCTATCTTTCTATATGTCTATGAGTCTACTTGTCTATTTGTCTATTTTTCTATCCAAATATCTTTTTATATCTCTGTCACTCTATATGTCTATCTATCTATTAGTCTATCTGACTTTTTGTCTATAATTTTGTTTATCTATCTATCACACTTTCTCTCTATCTTTCTATCTGTCTATTTTTTCCATTTATCTATTTTTCTATCTATCAATCTATTTGTCTATCTATCTATATGTCTATCAATATATCTATATGTCTATCAATCAATATATCTATCTATTAGTAATCTATCGATCTATATTATACTATATTTATCTATATATCTATCTATATATCTTACTATTTGTATATTTATCTATTTATATATCTGTCTATATATCTATCTTACTAACTCACTATCTATCTGTCTATCTATCTACCTATTTATATGTTTAAATAACTATCTATTTATCTATCTATTTATTTGTCTCTCTATTTGTCTTTCTATCTTTCTATATATATATATATATTATATTTATTTATTTATTTATTATTTATTTATTTATCTATCTGTCTGTCTGTCTAAAAATTTTTCTATTTACCTATTATCTATATTTCGATCTTTATTATGTATCTATCTATCTGTCTAACCATCTTTATATATGTTATCTATTTGTCTTTCAATCAATCTATTTGTCTATCAATCTGTCTATTAAATTGTCTATCAATCTATCTATCTATCTGTTTATCAATCTGTCTATCACTTTGTTTATAAATTGACTATTTATTTATCTATCTATATAACTATCAATCTATCTGTATATCTATTGGTTTATCAATCTGTCAATCAATCAATTAATCAAATCAATCTATCTATTTATCCATCTATTTGTCTATCAATCTATCAATCAATATATCTATCAATCTATTTATCAAATTGTTTATCTATCTGTTTGTCTATATGTATGTCTAACTGAATATTTGTCTGTCTAACTATCTATCTATCCATCTGTCTATCTATTTGTTTTCTTTTTGTCTATCAATTTGTAAATGTGTCGGTGTGTTAGTTTATTAATCAAAATGTTTATCTATATGTATGTCTATCTATCTATTTATCTAGCTATCTATGTGTCTATTTGATTAGCTCTCTATCTATTATATGTCTATATGGCTATATGTTTATCTATCAATCTATGTATCTATAAATTAATCTATCTATCAACTTGTTTATCAACCTATCTATAATTTTGTTTAGCTATCTAATATCTATCAGTATATATATATATATATGTCTATCTATCTATTTAACTATTTATTTGTCGGTCTATTAGCCTTTCTATCTATATATCTATCTATCAATTTATATCTTTATCTATCTATATATAGATATATCTATCTAATTATTTATCTATCTATCTATCTACCTATCTATAAATTTTCAATATATCTATCTATCATGATATCAATCAATCAATCTATCTATCTATCTATCTATAAAACTATCTATCAATCTATTTGTTTATATATCTTTCTATCTATCTGTCTGTGTGTGTGTGTGTGTGTGTCAATGTCCATCTGTATATCTACCTGCTTGACTATCTACATGCTTGATTATCTATCTATCTACATGTCAATTGATTTATATATATATATATATATATATATATATATATTATCTGTCTATCTATATATATACATATCTATCTATCTATCTATTTATTTATCTATATATCAATATATCTATTTATTTTTCTAACTATCTTTTTATTTGTCTATCTAGGTATATATCTATTTATATCTTACTCTATCTATCTATCTGACTATTCATCTATGTAGCTTTATTTCAATCTATATATCAAAATGTTTATGATTTTGTCTATCAATATGTATATCAGAATGTCTATCATTTGTCTATCTATCTATATATCAGCCTATTGGCCTATTTTTTTATTTGTCTAACTGTAGGTCTATCTATCTATCTGTCTGTCTGTCTGTCCATCTATATGTCTATCCATCTATCAATTATCTATCAATCTATTATCTATCTATCTGTCTATCTATCATATGTATCTATTTATCTATCTATATCTATCTATCTATATTTCTATCTATCTATCTATCCATTTATCTATCTATTTGTATATCTATAATCTATATATCTGTCTGTCTTTTAATCTGTCTATCAAAATGTATATCAAGTTGTCAAACTATTTTTCAATCTATTTATCTGTGTATCTATCTATCAATCTATCTATTTGTCTGTCTTTCTATTTGTCTATCTACCTATTTATCTATCTATCTATCTTTATTTTTATCTATCTATCTATCTATCTACCTTTCCATATGTCTATCTATCTTTCTATCTACCTATCTATTTATCTAGCTATCAATTTATCGATCTCTCTTTGTATATTTATATCTATCCATTAATCTATCTATTTATCTCTCTATCATTATATCTGTCTAATAATCTGTGTATTTTTATATCTATCTATCTATATAACTATCTGCATATCTATCTATATATTAAATTGTCTATCAATATATATATCAATCATCCTATCAATATGTATATCAATCTGTCTGTCTATCTATCTATTGATATTTATTTCTATATATATGTCTCTCAATCTAACTATCAATATGCCTATGAATGTGTCTATCAATCTATTTATCAATTTATCTATCAAACTATCTATGTATCTATATATCTATATGTCTAACTTTCTATCAATCTATCTATTAATCTATCTATCATACATTCTATCTCTCTATCTATCTATCTATCTATCTATCTTCCTATTTGTCTATTTATCTATCTGTCTATCGATCTA
>JAREIK010003014.1:0-49324 GCA_029783825.1 Sapria himalayana
CTGGCTATATGTCTATTTATCTTATAATAAATCTATCTATATTGTGTATATGTTTATATATAATTATATATATATATATATATATATGATTTGTGTCTGTATATATATCTCTTTATCTTTCTATCTATCTTTCTATTTGTCTATCTCTCTATTTGTCTATTTGTATATCTGTCTATCTATCTATGTATCTATCTAACAATTTATCTATCTTTTTTTTTCGATCTATTTGTCTATCTATCTATCTGTCTAATGATATTTCTATCTATCTATATATCTTTTTATCTATCTATTTGTCTATCTATGTATCTATCTATCTGTGTATCTATCTATCTGTCAATCTGTCTATCTGCCTATCTATTTATAAGTCTAAATGTTTATTTGTCTCTCTATTTATATTACTATCTGGTTATCTGTCTATCTCTATATATGTCTTTGTGTATCTCTATATCTATCTATCTTTATATATACATAACTATCTATCTATCTTTTATCTTTCTATCTATCTTATATCTATCTATATGCCTATCTGTCTACCTGTCTAACTTTATAATTGTATATATGTCTATCTATCTATTTATCTGTCTATTTATCAGTCTATTTATCTGTATATTTATCATTCTATCTATCTACTACCTATCTATTTGTCTATATATCTATCTATTTATCTATTTGTCTATATTTCATGTCTATCAAGTCTATTTGTATATTAAGTCTATCTGTTTATCTGTCTATCTATCTATCAATCAATCAATCTGTCTATTTGTCTATCTGTCTATCCATCTATCTGTCTATCTTCTTATCTGCCGATTTACATATATGCCTATCTGTTTATCTATCTTCCTATCTATCTTTATATCTATCTATATGTCTATCATTCTATATGTCTATTAGTCTATTTATCTATCTCTCGATATTTTATCATTCTTCTATCAATCTATCAATCTATCAATCTATCCATTTGTTTATCTACATATCTATCTGTTTGTCTGTTTGTCTATTTGTATTACTATTTATCAGCTGATTTATATATTGTCTATCTATTAATCTGCCTAAATGTCGACCAACCTTTCTGTCTATCTGGTCAATTTATCTGTTACTATCTATATTTCTATCATTCTATCTATCAATATATATATCTATTCTCTGTCTTTTTGTCTATCTCTCTCTATATCTATTTGTCTTTCTATCTATATATCTATTTGTCTATTGTCTATCTGTCTATTTATCAATATGTATATCTTTATTTATCTATCTATCTATCTATATATCATCTTTCTGTCTATTTGTATGTCTATCTATCTATCTATCTTCTATCTGTCTGTCTATCTACCTATCTACCTATTTATCTATCTATCTATCTATCTGTCTATCTACCTATCTACCTATTTATCTATCTATCTATCTATAAATCTATCTATATGTCTATTTATCTATCTATTTGTGTATATGTCTTTATATTTATCTTTATAACTATCTAACCTATCTATCTACCTATTTATCTATCTTTCTATTTATCAATCTATCTAACTATATATATATATATTATCTATCTATTTATCTATACATTTATTTATCAATCAATCATTCAATAAATAAATAAATCAATCAATTAATCTATCTTTTTAATTATATATTCATCTATCTTTATATACATACATACATACACACACACACACACACACACACATATATATATATATATATATATCTCATGATTTGGCTATCTAGATATCAATCTATCTATCTATTAATCAATAAATCTATTTATCTATCTATCTATCTGTCTATTAAACTAGCTATTTATCAATCTGTTTGTCTATCTGTTTATTTTTCTATCTATCTATCTCTCTATCTCTCTATCTACCTGTCTATATGCCTATCCATCTATCTCTCTATTTGTCAATCAATCTATCTGTCTATCTAGCTATTGGCTATCTGTCTATTTATCTATTTGTTTATCTTTCACTCTATCTATTTGTCTATCAATTTATCTATCCAACAATTTAACTATCTGTCTATTTGTTTATTTATCTATCTTACTATCTATCTATATGTCTATCTTTTTGACTTTTTGTCTATCTCTTAATCAATCTATCTATATATCTATCTATCTATTTATTTGTCAATCTGTCAATTTGTCTATTTGTCAACCTTTCTATCTATTTATCTATCTAACTATATGTCTATCTGTATATCTATCTATGTGACTTTTTGTCTATCTGTCTATTTATCTTCTATCTATATGTCAATCAATCTGTTTGTCTATCTGTTTATAAATCTACTAGTATATCTATCTATTTGTCAATCTATATATATATGTCTATCTATATATCTATATGTCTGTCTGTCTATCAATCTATTTGTCAATCTATATATCTATCTATTTTTCTATCTATCTATTTATCTATCTATTTATCTATATGTTTATATATCTATCTATCTCTCTATCTTTATTTATGTCTAAATGTATATCTATCTATTTGTCTATCTATCTATCTAATTATCTATTTTTCTAACTATCTATTTGTATATCTATCTATTTTTCTATATATCTATCTATTGATCTATATAGCTATTTATCTTTCTATATGTATATCTTATTATATATCTAACTATCTATCTATTTTTCTAATTGTCTAACTGCCTATCTATATGTCAATTATCCATCTGTTGATCTATCTATCTATCTATTTAATTATTTATTTATCTATTTGTCTATCTATTTATATATCGATCTATCTGACTATCTAACTATCTATCTATATGTCTTTGTATCTATCTATCTTTTTATCTATCCATCTTCCTATCTGTTAATCTATTTATATATCTATCTATTTATCTTTTATCTAACTAACTAACTAACTATCTGTCTATCTATCTATTTTTCCATCTCTATATTTTTCTATCTGACTATCTTACTATCTGTCTATTTGTCTATCCATCTATCTATTATCTATCTATTTGTGATCTATATATTTGTCTATATGTCTATCTATATATATGTCTTTCTGTCTATCTCTCTATATGTTCATCTATCTATATGTCTATCTATCTATCTATTTGTCTATTTGTCTAACTACCTATCTATCTGTCAATTTTTCCATCTATTGATCTATCTATCTATCTATTTAACTATTTATTTATCTATTTGTCTATCTATTTATATATCTATCTATCTGACTATCTAACTATCTATCTATATGTCTATGTATCTATCTATCTTTTTATCTATCCATCTTCCTATCTGTTAATCTATTTATATATCTATCTATTTATCTGTTTATCTATTTATCTAAATAACTAACTATCTATCTGTCTATCTATCTATTTTTCCATCTCTCTATTTGTCTATCTGACTATCTTACTATCTGTCTATCTATCTATCCATCTATCTATTATCTATCTATTTGTTGATATGTATATTATCTATCTATCTTTATATCTTTTTATCTATCTATCTATCTATTTGTTTATCTATCTTCTATTTATGTCTATTTGACTATCTGTCTACCTGTCTATCTATCTATCTATCTGTCTTTCTATATATCTATCTATCTATATATCTATTAGTCTATCTATCTGTCTATCTATCTTTCTCTCTATTTGTCTATCTATGTATCTATCTATTTATCTATCTGTCTATCTATTTGTCTATCTACATGTTTATCTTTCTATCTGTCTATTTGTAAATCTATCTATCTTCCTATCTTTATATTTGACTATCTACCTATCTATCTATCTAGCTATTTTTTTTCTTTCTATATATCTATCTGTCTATATTTCTTTCTTTTTATCTATCTATCTATCTATCTATTACTTGATCAATCTATTGGTCTTCCTATAAATCTATCAATCTATCTATTTTTTATCTATCTATTTGTCTATTTGTCTATCTGACTAAATGAATATCGTACTATCTGTCAATATGTATATTCATCTATTTATCGATTTTATCTATCTATTTGTCGATCTATCTATTTGTATATCTATCTATCTATCTATTTGTATATCTATCTATATGTCTATTTATCAATTTGTCTATTTTTTGTCTATCTGTCTATCTGACTATGTATTGTTAGTAAAAGTTCTATAGGTCTATCGTATGGACATGGTAATTTGACTATATATGAGAATTAATTATTATGATGATTTGCATGTTTATTATATATAATATCCTTGAATAAATTTTATTAATTTTTCTAAATGTATTTTATTGTTTATTTTAATAGGAATAACAATAAATTAAGATTAGTATAAAGTTTTATTCATATTCATGGGATGAATTTGTGTATGAGATACAAATCAATTTTATATCTATTTGATGAGAATAAATATTGGACAGATCCATCTTGAGATTAAATCATGGATCAAAGTCTTAAGTTAATTTATAAAAGTTAATGTTTTTAAATCCGTTGACATGTGATCCCTATAGTTCTCAACATATGGAATATTATAGTTTTGATATAATCTAACATTGTCTTAATCTTAATGACTATAAAGGTTATATTTAAATATTATAAGAATTATGTAGTGTGATATTAGTGATATAGATGGAAATTACCCCACTTATTAAAAGAGAGATATCTCTAGGTATCCTCGATAATTGAGACTGAGAAATGCATGGTCGTGCTCAAATGAATTGATGGTGATCAATATTATTTGTTTAGTCAGTCAAATTGGGTTTTGACTAATAATGATAGAACGATATATGGATGACTTTTTGCATGCCTTATATTCTATCAAGATATCATGAGACAAAAGGATTATGTTATTAGCTATATTAAGGTTGTCTCAGATCATAAGTTTTTCATTTAACTTGAGTTGTTGTAATATCTTACTCGAGACCATTTATGACTTGTCAGATCAAAATTTAATTTAAGCCTACTACCAATATTAATTGAACCTATAGAGTTGCACATTAAGAACAAATAATAATGGTTATGATTTTTAACTCTATGTAGTAATTTAAAATGATGATATTTTATTAAATTACAAATAACAATTAGTTATTATTTAAATTAGAAATTAATTATAAGAAAGTTTAAATTCATGATTTAATTTAATAAATAATTTGTTACAATGAACTTAAGTTTCAATGTATAAATTTATTTAAAAGGGATTTTTAAGGATTTGAATTTAAGTTGTTATTATTTAAAAGAGTTTTAAAAATATAGTAATATTAAATTTATTTATGACTAAAACTCTAGTAGACATGTATATATATATATATATGTGAGACATATTTGATACAATTAGTCATCTTTTATAAAATAGAAATAAACTATTTTTTTTGAGAAGATGAATCTGAACTAGCATTCAACAAGATTGTACATTATATTTTCGTGTGTGGATACTTGTAGAGGATGATCATTTTTAGAAAGGTAGCACATTTGAAGATCTGAATAAACAAGGATGCACACTTTGAAGGCTTGACAAATCGATCTACAAGAGGTAAGTTTTGTTTACCCTTCCTTCATGTTTTTTTGAAACGCATGTGATCCTTGATGGATTAAGAGATAAAAAAATTATAAATTGCAACGTGTTTATGTTCCAGTTAGAAAGGATATTCTGCCCGATAAATCCTAATAGTGGTATAATAGGAACTTGTGTTTTCATAAAAAGCAATAATGCCATATTTCATCGTATGTATGTTATGTATATGATTTTGGCATGATTTGTATTTTTGAATTTATGTGATATTATGGCTTTTGTGAATGACATAGTTAATAGGTTTTTTTAAGGTTTTAATTGTTTGAATTCAAAACCTAAAAGGAATCGTTAGTTTGATTGATAATCCGAATGGGATATTGCCATTAAAGTGTTTAATAGTATGATATATGAGTATAGCTCTGTCTTAATCAGATTAATAAATGGAATAAATTCATATATCAATTTTAATTTATCAGTGATTGTTAATGGTGGTACCAAAATAAGCCCTATGTGTAATGAGATTACATAATATATTGTTTTAATGTGATTTTGATTGTTTTTGGCTTATTTAAAATTTATTTAAAAGATCAAAAAAAATTTATCGATAATATAAATAAAAATTTATTGATAAGATTAATGAAAATTTATTAATAAGATCAATGAAAATTTATTGATAAGATTAATGAAAATTTATTAATAAGATCAATGAAAATTTATTGATAAGATCAATGAAAATTTATTAATGAGATTAATGAAAATTTATTGATGAGATCAATGAAAATTTATTGATTAGATTAATGAAAAATCATTGATGAGATCAAAGAAAATTTATTGATGAGATAAATGGAAATTTAATTTTTTTTCTAGGTTGCTGCTTCCAACCCCATGAGGGTGGCCCCCATTGACCCTATCTGCTAACTCGCTAGCGGACCCACCATAATAGCGCTGCATAACACCTTATAAATTTAATTGTTTTTAAATACATGACTATTATAATTTATTTCTTTTAATACAAATTATTTTTCTATATGTTAACATTATATATTTTGCATGTTATTTTGCTTCACATGGTGCATAGTATGCCCTTTTTAACCAATGTGTTTGGTAGATTATTATTTTTGTTTTTTAAGGATTATAATTATTAAATATGGCTTGCATGCCATTTTTGTTTTATTGAAATCTTATAATTATTGTAATAAAACAAGAGAGACAATGTAAGCTATTTGAAGTCATGCAATCAAACCATGATGATGGAAGAGCTACGTGTGTATCCGCAAGTTGGTGGTCAAATCCATTTCATGGAGCTGCTTATTACTACCTAGGAATTGCTATTGATCTTCATATTAGCTTATGGAGATCAATCTCGATTAAGGCCGTACTGTGACAAGTTTATTATATGCATGTATGAGATACTATGTATGATGTTACATGATTAGGTGATACTAGATATATGATTAGATCTATTAATTGAAACTTAAAATCAATCATGATCCCTCACATTAAATTTAAAGTTAACATGACATCCATATTTAAACACTTGTCAAACCTTTTATCACCTTAATATGGGTTCTACCAAAGTAGAAGTACATTAGGTGACATTATTAAAACAAGATAAGTAATGGTACTACCCTTATGTTTAAAATTGGTTTGATTTTATTAGGTTATCAAAATGGTTTTGGTACTAATCGTATTAGATCGGATTCAAACATGCCGGGACATATGATGTCAAAATCTCATTAATATCTAAGAACTGCATAATATGTAATTGGTAAGAGTTACCAACCTAAATAACTTAATTTTAAGTATCATGACAAAGTTGATTTAAAGTTGAGTAAAATATGGATCTTAGTTCACTAGATTAATATATATATTTTTGAGGGTTATTAATTTAGTGATAATTTTTCATAATCAAAAAACTTATCAAACTTTGCATTCATTGTAGATTGGCAACAATAACAACAATAATTTTACTATGTCACTGTGATCAGTCGTTGAGAAGGATATACTTACTAGTACTAACTTTCTTGACTAGTTTCAAAATTTGATAATTTTTCTAAAACAAAATAGAAAGCTTTATGTCTTGAATGAACTTCTCCATGAAGAACCAGGTGAAAATGCTACTAGAGATGAAAAGAATACTTATGAAAACTATAATAATGACTCTATTGATGTTACATGCTTGATGCGAGCTACCATGAGTTATGAACTTAAGAAGGATATAAAAAATATGGAAGCTTATAAAATGAACTTCAATCTTAAAGAAATATTCCAGCAACAATCAAGGCAAGAAAGGTATGAGACAACCAACCCACTGCATTCTTGCAAGATGGCTAAGGGTGCTTCAGTTAGTGCTGATATTTTAAAAATGAAAGGCTATATTGAGCACCTTGATAGGCTTGGATTTCCATTGATAGATAGAAATATAGACATATATGTCTATATTTCTATTTGTATAACTATCTATACATCTATATATATGTATATCAGTCTATATTTTTATCTTTTTATCTATCTAACTATATATATATGTGTGTGTGTGTGTGTGTGTGTGTGTGTGTGTGTGTGTGTCTATATATCTATCTATATATCATTCTTTCTTCTATTATTTCTATCTTTATAACAATCTAATTATGTATTATCTACCTATCTAGATTTTTGACAAGCTGTCTATCTGTATAACAGTCTTTCAATCTATGTGTCTATATATCTATTCAATAATCTGTCTATCTGTCTATGTGTTTATCAGTCTATCTATATATTTTTCTATCTGTCTATCTGTATATATTTCTATCTTTCATTATATCTATTTGTCTATCTAGCTATTTATTATATGTCCATCTGTCTATCTTATATCGATCTATCAATATATCTATCTATCTTCTATCTGTCTATCTGTCAATCTGTATTTTTGTCTATCTATCTATCTATATATCTTTCTATCTATCTAAATATAATGGTCTATCTATATCTATATATTTGTCTATCTATATGTCAATCTATCTAGTTGTCTATCTATCTAATTGTTTATTTGTCTTTGTATATATATATATATATCTATCTATCTACATGTTTAAGGGTCTATAAGTCTATCTATCTATGTGTTTATTAGTCTATCAGTCTATCTGTCTATCTATATATCTATCTATGTAACTATCTGACTATTTTTTCATCTCACTATTTTATTATCTATCTATCAGTCCATCTATGTATATATCTATCTATATATCTGTCTATCTATCTGTTTGTCTATCTATCTGTTTATTTGTCTATCTATCTATCTTTCTATCTGCCTATCTTTTTATCCATCTATTTATCTATCTATCTACTTGTTTATCTATCTATCTATATTTCTATCTTTCTATCTATCTATTTATCTGTCTATCTATCTATCTAACTGTGTATATGTCCATATGTCTATCTGTATAAGTGTCCATCAATCAATATATCTATCAATCTATCTATTTATCTTCGTATCTATCTACCTAAGTATCTATTTTTATATTTGTCTATTTTTCTAACTATCTATATATATATTTATCAATCTATTTATTTGTCTATATATCTATCTATCTATCTCTCTATCTATATGTCTTTCTGTCTATCTATCTATTTGTTTATCTGTCTATTTATCTATCTCTCTATTTATCTTTTTATATGTGTATCAATCTATCTGTCTTTCTATCTATCTATCTATCTATCTATCTATCTGGCTATCTATCTGTCTATTTGTCTGTCTATCTTTCTATCTGTCTATCTGTCTATTGCCTATCAGCCTATCTATTTATCGATCTATCTATTTATCTATCTATCTGTCAATCTGTTTATTTATGTATCTATCTATCTATAAATCTATTTATAATCTATCTATGTAAATGTCTATATTCTATCTGTCTAACTAACTATCTATCTATCTATTTATCTCTCTATCTATTTATCTATCTATCTATCTATATATATGTTTGTCTAACTATATATCTATATATCTATATCTATCTATCTATCTATCAATCTACTTATCTATAATTAAATCATTCAATTAATAAATCAATCAATCAATATATCTATATATCTATCTATCATTCTATCTATCTATCTGTATATCTTTATATTTGACTATCTATCTATCTTTCTATGTTTCTATATGTCTATCTGTCTATCTCTTGATCTGTTTATCTGTCATCCTATCAATCTGTTATTCTCTCAATCTATTAATCTAACTATTTGTCTATCTGTCTATCTGACTATTTGTAGATCTGTCTATCTATGAATTTATTTGTCTGTCTATCTGTCTATCTTTCAATCAACTTATCTACCTATCTATCTATATGCCTATTTTATTATATGTCTATCTGTCTATCTACCTATCTATCTATTTATTTGTACATCTATATATATGTCTATATGTCTATCTATATATCTGTCTATCTATTTATTTTTCTTTTCATATATTTATCTATCATTTAATCTATCTGTCTATCTATATATCTATCTTTTTGTCTATCTATCAATCTATCTATCTATCTATTTGTCTATTTGGCTATCTGTATATATGTCTATTTGTCTTTCTATCAATTTGCCTATTTGTTTTTATATCTATCTATCTATCTATATATCTATCTGCCTATGTATATCTATCTAACTGGCTATCTTCTTATTTGTCTATCTGTCGATCTCTCAAATAATATATATATATATATATATATATATATATATATATATATATATATATATATATATATATTAATCTATCTATCTATCTATCTTTCTACCTATTGGCTATCTGGCTATCTATCTTTTTTTCTATCGGTCAATCTATCAGCCTATCTGTCTATATGTTTATCTTTCTATTTTTCTAACTGCCTATCTGTCTATATATATATATATATATTTGTTTATCTATTTATTTGTATATCTTTCTATCTTTCTATCTCTTTATCTTTCTATCTATCTATATATCTATCTATTAATCTATCTGTATGTCTATATGTCTATTTGTCTATCTATCTATTTGTTTATCTATTTGTCTATCTATCTTGATGCCTATTAGCCTATCTATCTATCTATCTATCTATCTATTTGTTTATCTATCTATTTGTCTATCTCCCTATCAATAAATTTATTTATAAATCTATCTATATGTCTATCTATCTATATATGTAAATGTATATATGTCTATCTGTCTAACTATCAACCTATCTATCTCTATATCTGTCTAACTATCGATGTGTGTGTGTGTGTGTGTATATATATATATATATATATATATATATATATATATATATCTGTCTATCTATCTATCCTTCTACCTATCTTTCATTCAATCATTAAATCAATAAATACAAAAATAAATTAATAAATCTATCTTTCTTTCTTACTATCGATATATTTGCCTTTTTTCTATATTTATATTAGTCTATATGTCTATCTTTGTGTCTTCCTATCTCTCTATATGTCTATCAGTCTTCCTATCATTCAGTCAATCTATCAATCTATTAAACTTATCTAATTTTCTATATGTTTATCTGTCTATCTACCTAACTACCTATCTACCTATCTATATATCTGCCTATTTATCTATCGATCTGTCTATCGGTCGATCTATCTATCGATAAATATGTCGATATATATATTTATCTATCTATCTCTTTATATATCTATATGTCTATCTGTCTAACTATCTATCTATTATCTATATGTTTATTTATCTATATTTCTATCTATCTTTCAATCTATCTATTTATTTATCTAACTATCTAGCTATGTGGCTATCTATTTATCTATCTATCTTTCTATCTATGTGCCTTTTTGTTTATCTGTTTATCGGTCTATGTATCTACCTATCTATCTAAATATTTGCCTATCTGTCTATCTATCTATATATCTAGCTATCTATCTATCTATCTATCTATATATTATTAATGTCTATCTATCTAGCTGTCTATCTTCTATCTTCTATCTATCCCTCTGTTTATCTATCTATCTATATATCTTTCCATATTTGTATCTGTCAATAAATATATTTGTCTATCTGTCTATTTTTCTATCTGTTTAACTTTATATCTATCTATTTGCCTTTCTTTTTTTTTAAGGTTTTGTTTATTATTAATTAGAACCCTCTCTTTTGGCGGAGGAATACCATTCGTACAAGCTACATCTACCCATTTCCCTTTTACACCCGATTCCTAAAGTTAGAGATATGTAACAATCCATAATTTTAATTAACTCATAATCTTTCCTAACTTTATAAGACATCTCGGTATTCTTGATAGATCTTGCTATAAAATTTGCTTCCTCTATTGAACTTTATATATAACTTTTCCGTGCTATCTTTGAAACCTTAAATCTTTGTGAAGTGTGTAACTCTATCAGCTTAGACCAGCATGCTCCCTCACAGCTTCCTCTTCCAGATTCGGCAATCCAGCCTCTAAATTTCAAATCACTTGTCCATGCTCATTCTTTAACATTTGAGTATATCTAGTCCCATTTTCATTTCTTTAAACGATCCCACTTGTGATATATCCTACATGAAACAAAAGTATCAAATTTTTCAAATAAAGGGTCCATTAGTTACCTTCCTTTTGCCCGATACCACGAAGAGAATATCTCTTGTTCTTTGTATCCTACTTCCTCTTGAAGTGCTTTAGGAACAATTCCAGCTATCTTCCTTTTGCTGATCTCCCATTTGAAGTGATGCATACATTGACTAACTATCTAGGACTCTTCTAATTCCTACAGACTTCCAGAGTTTCAAAAACAAAACACCAAGCCTAAGTTATAGACTTCCTGAATCAACTAAAACAGCAAGAACAAAGATACAATTGGCAGTAAGAAGAGCAGATTAGAGCCTGTGTTGTATGCCCAACTTGCACACAGCTCGATTAGAATTGAAGTCCAGTTTCCGTACCTGTAAAATAGTTAAGCAAAACAGCGCAAGTAGCACACTGAAAACATAGGCATCTTACCATTTTTCCCTTTTTAATTATTCTCCTCAGTTTCTGTTAATCCCCTTCAGGACCAGGGATATTTTAAGATATGAGTCTCTTATCTTTTCCATTCCCTCATCTTTCTGTCTTATGAGATGAACCCTAGCCAATATTACAAAGAAGCCGCTCTCTGTATCAGCAGGGAGTCTTTCCACTCCAGTGGTTATATTTGTCTCAGCAGCGGGAGTACTCCTGACAGCAACAGGGGGCAGCAACAGACAGCAACTATCCCTCCTTTCCCCTGTGCGTCTGGCTCAAATCTTCACGAGATTCCAGCCTTCTTCCTTCATCGCGTATTCACTGTTGATCCTAGAACAAAACCAAAGAGAAAACAAAGAAATAACAACCGTGCCTACCAGAACTTTACCCCCTACTAGCCTTATTCTTGATTAAACTAATACAACATAAATCCATTTTTAACGATTACTCCCCTTTAACATACTCCAAGGAAAGGACAGAATATATATTGTCCTGTAAAGAAAATTAAAAACAACCTTTCTACAGAGATTATCGACTTTTGCCAAAATGCGGAATTAGCAGGTGTTTTGGATATGCAGAAATTCTAAATTACATACATATTAATTTAACAACCATTCAGTATAGCTATGTACCATTCTGCCGAAATGCAGAATTAATATATACTACTATGGGATCTCCTTCATATATATCCATTTAGCTCCATCTGTCATATCTTCATGATCTGTTTATTTGTTCTTATATAAGGAAACCCCATTTTATCTAGACATGTTATTCCTTTTAGTTTATTTGGCATGAATTTCTCATTATAATCTATATTTCCTCTGGTGGTGCCTATTTTAGATAGACAATCCGCTAGATTATTGGCTTCTCTATATATATGTGTTATTGAGGCCTTCAGTTCTCCCAGAAGATTAAGAATAACTTCTAGATCCTCTTCATACCTCAATAATATTTTCTTATTTATTACCATATCAACTAGTAATTTTGAGTCTACCTGAACTACAATGTTTTTAAAATTTAGCTTCTTACATATCTCTAACCCTGATTTTAATGCTCTCATTTCTGATTCTAACACCGAGGATGCCCTACTAGCTCTGGTAAATGCTCTCTGTACTGTCTCTGTATGATCTCTTATTACCCCGCCTCTTCCTGCTATTCCAGTGTCCCTGCTAAAACTACCATCCGTATTAAGTGAAAGTTTACCAACTGGCGGAGCATTCCACTGTATACATTTAGCCCATTGGTGTTTTATCACTTTGTATGTGAGATACCATTCATTCTCAAGCTTCTTTTCTTGTTCCAAATCCTATATTACTATCAGTTTTATTATTGTTATATTATATATTTCCTTTTTAATATCTTTTATAATTTCTGTTAAGTTCATCCTTATATTTTCATATTTACTTTTGTTTCTAGATTTCCAAATGCACCAGATAATTAGATGCGGCAGTTTCTGACTAAGCCATTTCCTGGCGGGGCTTTTCATGTTTACTTTTCCCCATTTTTTTACTTTATCTATTAATCCATCTTTTATTTTACATATTCTTTTTTTCCCTTCCATCTCTCTCCATATTTCTGCTGCAATGGGGCCATTCGAGAGCAAGTGATCAGTTGTTTCAACCGCTTGAGAACAGCATTCGCATCTTGAAGCCATGTTTATCCCTTTCTTTTGTACATTTCTATCTACCGGTATGGCGTTCAATAATGCCTTCCATGTGAAGGAGCGCATTTTTTGCTGGACATTTTCTTGCCATACCCATTTAAATAGAGTCTGCACCGGTTTTTTCTTTCTAACCAAATCTTTTGCCGATTTGAGAGAAAAGTTTCCTTGTGGTGTTAACGTCCATTTCCAGCCACTCTTTTTTAGTATAGAGTGTGAGTCTACTATCTCTTTTTGTTTTTCCATTGACTTCCAACTGTTTGAAGCTTTCTTAGAAGTCTTATTTTTATTATCTAAATATTTTACCCGCATATATTTAGCCCATAGATTATCACTTTCTTTAAGACTCCACCAGCTTTTACAGTCCCAGGCAGCTGCCGAGTCCTGAAGGCTCATAAGACCTAGGCCTGCTTCCTCTTTCGGATAACAGATACTTTTCCAGTCCTTCCAGTGTAGTTTATTTCTGCCTTGTTTTTTACCCCATAAGAAGTTTGCCATTTCTGATTCGAGTTTTTTAATAAATTTTTTTGGGGGATGTATCACTGATAAAATGTGTGTGAATGTGCTTTGTAATACATGTGAAAGCAACGTAATTCTCCCCCCAAATCCAAGGAGCTCTTCTTTCCATCCTGCTATTTTCTTTCTTAATTTGTCTTGAAGGTAGGTTAGATATTCTTCCTTCAACCTCCCCTCATATATCGGACAACCTAGATACATTAATGCCCCTTTAATTTCCGTGAAACCTGTGATATTTTATATTTTATCTACTAACTTTGGTTTTGCATTTTTTGCAAGCATAAACTGACATTTACTTTTATTAACCATTTATCCTGTTTCTTTTTCAAATATTTGCAGAAGATCCATAAGATTCATTAAAGACTTTGTGCTAGCATTAGTAAATATTATAAAGTCATCTGCGTATGCTAAACAACCTATTCTGGGTGTATTCCTTGGTTGTCTGGATGACATTATTTTACCTTAAGATATTTTCTTGTTCAAGTTTCGTATTAATAGTTCTATATATATATCAAAAAAGAAGGGGGGATAACGGATCCCCTTGCCTTAAACTTTTATTTGGTTTAAATTCCTCACTTAACTTACCATTTACCAGGACTCTTACCCAGGTGCTTGAACTACATCTATAAATTAAATCTATGATCAGCTCAGAGAAGCCGAAACTTCTTAACACAAAGCAAAGGGTATCCCATTCCACTCTATCGAAGGCTTTCGATAGATCTAGTTTGACCACTATGTTTTTTCCTCTAGCTTTACCACCTATTTCTTTCATCATTTCTGATGCAAGTTTTATATTATCAATCATTAATCTGTTTTTAACAAATCCAGTTTGTTCCTGAGATATTATAGTAGGTAAGATTAAGCTTAGCCTGTTTTGTAATATTTTGGCCAATATTTTATACATAGCATTACATAAACTTATTGGTCTATAATCCTCATATTTATGTGGTGATTCTTTTTTAGGAATTAGTACTATATAAGATTTTGCCCATGATTTTGGAATTTCCGCCCCTACAAAAAAACTTGCAATTGCAGGGACTAGCTCAGTTTTAATCGTGTTCCAGTTTACCTGATAAAAATAGTTGTTCCAACCATCAGGTCCTGCAGCACTATCTTTATCCAGGCTAAAGACAGCTTCTTTGACTTCTGGTTCTTCTGGGATCCATTCCATTAATTGGTTCTGAGCTTCCATAATGGTCATCCTGATCTCTTGTATTAGAGAATTATCTGTCCTACTTGACTGACTACATAGCTGATTTTCAAATAAATTTTTAAAGAGAGCACCTATTTCCTTTTCCTCTTCTACCCATTTCCCTTCTTTATTTATTAGACCTTTAATTTTATTTTTTTGAGATTTTATTTTAGACATATTATAAAAAATTTTAGTATTGCGATCCCCATCCTTTAACCATTTTATTTTTGCTCGTTGTTTCCAATAAATTTCTTCCATGTGTAATTTCAATCTCAATTCTCCTTTAGCCTTGCTTAATTCTATCCGAGTTTCATAGTTATTCGTGGAGTCAAAATCGTCCTCCAGCTTGGCTACTTTTTCCTCTAAGTTTTTTAGCTCCTGATTTAATTTTCCAAAAACCTCTTTATTCCATGTTTTTAAACAAGCTTTTAGCCTCAGAAGTTTAATTGATAGAACTTGCATCGGTTTACCCTCTGCTGGTTCTTTCCAGGACTCTCTGACGAGTCCTGCAAAGCTCGCATGCTTTACCCACATATTTTGAAATTTAAAATTAGATGTATTACCCTGGTTACTTTGAATCGTAATAAGCAGGGGGCTATGGTCAGAGCAAGTTCTATTTAGGTGTCTAAGCCCCATAATCCCTTGTGAGGTGACCCACTTTATGTTACACATAATCCTATCCAGTCGGGCCCAGATAACTCCTCTTTTTTTCCAATTGTTGCATCAGGTATATCTTGAGCCGGTGAAATCAATTTCCATTAGATTCGTAATGGCTATTGTATCGTTAAAATGTTTCATGGCTACCTTATCCGGCGGTTTGCCTCCCTTCTTTTCTTGAGGGCTTCTAATTATGTTAAAGTCGCCTCCTATAAACCAAGGTAAATTTCTACTTGCTATATCTTTCATTTCTTCCCATAAGGCCAACCTAGATTGTTTGTCATTTTTTGCATAAACTGCTGAGATTATTTGATTTGTGTTCTTATCTAATTTGAAATGTACTATTTGTTCAGTATCTTTTATTATTTCAATTTTCAATTTATTGTGCCATAAAATCCAGAGTTTACTATTTAGATTAGCATACGCCTTATTAAATCCTAAAATTTCTCTATATTTATTTAGTTGATCTTGCATAACCATTGGTTCTGCAATAATCAGTAGTGAGATTTTGTGTTCTTTAATTAAAAGTCTTAACCTATTTATCGTGTGGCTATTAGCTAACCCCCTAACATTCCAATATAGGCATCTATCCATTACAAACGAATTTAGCTTGAGCTCGAGTTGTGCTCTTAGATTCATAAGAGCTATTAGCATATTTTTTTGAGTTTCTTACTGTTTTAGGAGTGTGAGGAAATTCATACCTAATCTCCTTATATTTTACCTGCTTTCCAAGCACCATGGCCATTTGCTTTAGGGCCTCCATGGATTTGGTTCTCGAAAGATTCCCCCAATCTTCATTATAAATATATATATCATCCTTAGCTTTCGCCTCAGGCTCTTCTTGAGATTCTTCACTATTATGAATTGAAGGGCAACTGAAAATTACCAAATCTTCTTCAGGAAAATCCAAAAGATCCTCATCTATCCACGCATCATCATCAAGACTTTCTTTCAATACATTTCTTGTTTTAGATGCTTTTTTTTATATTTTCTCTTGTGTTTTACCTCCTCCCATCCTTTATTTAAGCTAACCTCATTCTCTATCCCCACGTTCTGCTCTTTCGAGGTTCCTTCATCCTGGGTAATGTTTGGATAATCTGGAGGGATGCTTGAAATTATTCCATTATTCAGATATCCCTTCGGCTGGATATTTAGAACCGAAGCCTCCTCTTTCCTTACCCATTGCATCTCCTTCCTACCTCCTCCCTCATGCTTCTGCCCGTCTTCTTTCCCCACCTTGCACGATAAAATATCATGCCCGAGCCTCTTACACTTTGTACAGTAGGAAGGGAAGCTTTCGGGGATGATAGTTTGCCAATACCCCTCGGCTTGTTCCCCTTCCCCACTACCTATCCATACTTTATCAGGCGGTTTAGTTAAGAGGTTTAGCTCGACACATACACGTGCTTTATTCGGCCTAGACACGGTTCTTGTGGCTTTATCTCTTAACATGGGCTTACCCAAGCACGATGAAATTGCATAGAGAGATGATTCAGAGAAGAGATGAAGTGGCAAATAAGGCAATGTTAACCATACCGGAGCTATAGGCGGCTCTTCAAGAGGAGTAAACTCCTTTTTCCACTTTAGTATATGCATGGGGAAGCCATCAACTTGCCATAATCCGCGCTGCCATAGACGATATTGATCTTCTAATAGAGAGCATTGGAGCACGACATGCTTGGCATCGAAATCAGTAAATTTCACCTTCCCCTTGAGCTTTAAATTGTCAATGAATTTCTGAACTCCAATCGCATGAGGCCTACCGTGAGAGAACGTACCAACGAGCGTGTATTCGAATGGCTCTAAAAGCCTACGAGATTCCTCAGCTGAGAAGATGATGGCCGGGAGCCCGTTTTTGTTCCCTTGGATACGTGAAATCGGCACGGTTCCCTTTACCATCGAAGCAAACGACTTATTTAAACATAAGTTAGATTTTTCCATACTCATCTTGTTTTGGACTAGGTTTAAACAGTAGTTGAGTCACAATCTAGACATAAACTTACACTTTCGAACAGTGAATCCCAGAGCAGTTAGCACAGAAATTCCCACAACTGTTCGCCGAACCGTTTTCTCCAGAAAACTAATTTCTGGAGGAACCAAGGCTTAATAACACAGGAAATCCCAGAAGACTTAATACCCATTTACTCCAGAAAACTTAGTATTTGCACAGAAATCACAAAAGACTTAATAACACAGGAAAAAAACGTGAGAGGAACCAAGGCTTCCGGCTTCTACTAGCTTAATATCTTTTACGCGTGTTGTTGTTCCTGCTCGCCGGTATTACTTCATGCCCATTACCGTTTTCCTTTTTTATAAATATGCTTAATTTCGTGAGAGAATCAATGAACACTTCGTTGCGTAAAAACTAGCAATTACTGATAATAATGCTTTACAAATATAACATACAATAGCAGTTCACTGAGCAATTTACGTGATATTTCACCCAACAATCCACATTAACAGTTTTTCCAAGATATTCGCCAGATGAAAACATTATAGAAAACACGAGAGAAGTTAAATAAAATAGCAATACACGAAGCAATTTACATAACAGTTAATTTAAGGTAAATCACGAGAGAGAAATCAAAAGAAAACCGCAGGAGAATTTTTGCCGAGTTATCGCCGAGTTTTCGCCTAGCAAGGGTTTTCGCCGAGAGTTATCGCGAGATAAAAAATTTATTATCTATTTGCCTTTCTTTCTTCCTCTCTATATGTTTATCTATTTATCAATCTATCTACCTATCACTCTATCTATCTATGTCATTATAAGACTATCTATAAATCTTTCTATATGTCTATCTATCTATAAGTATACATGTGTATATGTCTATCTGTCCGTCTATATATATATCTATCTATATATCTATTTATCTGTCTATCAATCATACTATCTATCTATATATATTTATTTATTTATCTATCTATCTATTTAATTATCTATCTATCTATATATCTATCTATCAGTCAATCTGTCTATCTGTCTAACTGTCTATCTGTCTATTAGTATATTTATCTATCTGTATATTTGTCTATCTTTTTAACTATATATCTATCTATCTAACTATCTATCAATTAATCTATCTGTCTATCAATTTATCTATCTCTCTTTATATCTATCTGTCTATCTGTCAATGTTCCAATCTATCTATCTGTCTATCTGTCTATCCATCTGTCTATTTGTCAATATGTCAATCTGTCTTTCTATCTAAATATCTATCTATCTATATGTCTATATGTCTATCTATCTATCTATTTGTCTATATGTCTATCTATATACCTACCAATCTATCTATCTGTATATCTATCTATCTATCTATCTATTTGTCTATCTATAAATCTATCTATCTATTTCTCTAACTATCTATCTATCGATATGTCTTCAGTCTATCTATGAATCAATCTATCTGTCTATATGTCTATCAGTCTATCTATCTATCTGTCTATAAATCAATCAATCTATCTATCGGTCAATCTATCAATCTATATATTTGTCTATCTATCTATCTATCTTTCAACTTATCTATCTATCGTTTATATGTATATCTATTTATATATCTATCTATATATATATATTTGTTTTTGTTTATCATTTTATCTATCTATTTGTAAATCTATCTATCTATCAATTTTTTTATCTATTTATATATATCTCTGTCTGTCTATTTGCATTCAGTCATTCTGTCAATCAATCAATCTGTCTATATTTCTAGTTGTCTATCTGTCTATTTACATATTTTTTTAACTTTATATATGTCCATCTATATCAATCTATCTATCTATCTAAATATCTGTCTATATGTATATCTGTCTATTTTTTTATTTTTACTCGATTACTATTTGTGTATCTGTCTATCTATCTTTCTATCATTCTAATTATCTATCTATCTATCTATAAATCTATATGTTCATCTATTTTTTTGTCAATCTATCAATCCATCTATTTTTCTATATGTCTATATGTCTATCTGTATATCTGTCTATATTATTATCTGTAAAACTATATATCTATCTATCTATCAAGCTATCTATATATCTATTTTTCTATCATTCAACCTATCTATCCATCTATTTATCTTTTTGTCTATATATATATATATATATATACCTATCTTTCTATATGTCTATATGTCTATGTGTCTATCTATATATATGTCTATCTATCTATATATCAATCTGTCAATATGATAATATGTCTATCTATCTATCTGTCTATCTATCTATCTATCTATCTACATACCTATCTATCTATATGTATATCTGTCTATTTTTCAATCTATCAATATGTATATCTATTAAACTATCTATCTGTCTATATGTTTATATGTCTATCAGTTGATCTATCTACATGAATATCTATATATCTGTATATCTGTCTCTCTATCTATATTTATATTTATCTAATATCTATCTATTTGTCTATTTGTCTAACTATCTATCTGCCTATCTATCTATCTATCTGTCTATATATCAATCTGTCAATTAGTCATCTGTCAATCTATTTATCTATTTATCTATCTAACTATCTATTTTTCAATCTGACTATTTGTCTACCTATCTTAAGTATATTTATCAATCTGTATGTCTTTAGTCTATCTGTCAATCTATATTTCTATATGTCTATCTATCTATCTATTTATCTATTTGTCTATCTGTAAATCTATCTATTTGTATATCTGTCTATTTGTCTATATATCTATCTGTTTTTATCTTTATCGATCTATCTGTTTATCTATCTATCTATCTGTTTATCTCTCTATCTGTCTATTTTTCTATCTATCTAATTATCTATATGTCTTTGTATTTATCTATCTATCTGGCTATCTATTTATCTATCTATAAGTCTATATATATATCTATCTATTTTTCAATCTATTAATCAATTTCTCTATCTATATGTCTATAGGTCTATCTTTGTATCTATCTTTATGACACTATGTAAGTCTGTCTATTTTTCTGACAATCTAACTATCTGTCTATATATCTATCTATCTATCTTTATGTATATCTATCTACCTGTCTATCTATCTATATATATAACTATATATCTATCTATCTATCTATCTATCTATTTGTCTGTCTGTGTATTTGTCTATCTTTTTATTAGTTAATGTATCTATCTGTTTATATGTCTAACTATCGATATATCTATATGTCATTCCGCTATCTATCGATCTAACTATGTGTCTCTCTATCAATCTATCTATCAGTCAATCTATTGATTTGTATATCTGGCTATCTATCTATTTATCTGCCTATCTATCTAATTGTTTATAAGTCAATATGTCTATCTGTCTATCTATTTATCTGCCTATCTATCTAATTGTTTATAAGTCAATATGTCTATCTGTCTATCTATCAATTTGTCAATCTATAAAAATGTCTATCTATCTATTGTCTATCTGTCTATCTATCTTTCTATCTTTGTAAATATCTATCTATATATAAGTTTATATGTCTATTTGCCTATCTATTTATATGTATATTTGTCTATATATATATATATATTTATTTAATTATCTGAGTGTCTATATATCAATCGATCTATCTATCTATTTACTTACCTATCTATCTATCTATATATCTATCTGTGGATCTATCTAATTCTATTTCTATCTATCTAACAATCTATATATTTTTCAATCAATCAATTAATCTATCTTTCTTTCTATTTATATATCTATCTATATATATGTCGATATGTCTATTTGTCTATCAATCTTTTTGTCTATCTAGTCTATCTGTCTATCAATCTATCTATCTATCTAGCTATCTGGCTATCTATCTAATTTACTATCTACATATCTGTTTATCTATCTAACAATCTATTTATGTATTTGTCTATCTGTCTATCTATAAATCTATTCATCATATATATCTATCTGTCTATTTGTCTATCTATCTATTTATCTAATTATCTATTTGTCTATCTTTAAATCTATCTATCTAACTATCTATATTTCTGTCAATCTATATGTCTGTGTATATATCAATCTTGATATTCACTATTTGTCTATCTATCTATATATCTATCTATTAGTTTATCTATCTTGCTGACTATCTATCTATATATCTATATATTTATCTTTTTGTCTATCTATTTATAAGTCTATATGTCAATCTGTCTATTGGTCTATCTATCTATCAGTCTATCTATCTATCTATTTATCTTTTTATATGTCTATCTTTCTATATATGTCTCTTTATATCTTTCAATCTATCTATCAAGTCTATTTATCACTTTTTCTAAATTACTATTTGACTATTTGTCTATGTGACTATTTGTCAATCAATCAATCAATGTGCCTGTCTATCTTTCTATCTATCTGTTGATCTATCCATCTTTCTATCTATATTTCTGTTTATATATCTATACACCTATCTATCAATCTGTTCAATCTCTCAATTTGTCTATTTATCTATCTATCATTTTTTTATATCTATCTGTTTAACTATATATTTGTCTATCTGTCTATATGTCTATTTGTCTATCTATCTATCAGTCTGTCTATTTGTCTATCTATCTATATGTCTATCAATCAATAAATCAATATGTTTGTCTATCGGTATATATATCTTTTTGTATATCTTTCAATTTGTCTATCATTCTATCTATCTATCTTTCTTTCTATCAGTCTATTTTATCTATTATTTTATATATCTCTATATATGTCTATCTGTCTATTTTTATATATATCTGCCTATTTGATAATTTTATCTATTTATCTGTCTATCTGCTTCTCTGCATATCTATCTATCTGTATATCTATCTATTTGTCTATATATCTATGTGTCTATTTTCTACATGTCTATCGATCTATCTATGTCTATGTCTATATGTCTATCTATATAACTATGTATCTATCTATCTATCTATCTATTTTTGTGTCTCTCTTTCTATAGAAATAAATAATATATATATATATATATATATATATATATATATATATATATATATTTATTTATTTATATATTTTTTTCTATCTATCTATCTATTTGTCTACATATCTAGCTATCTAGCTATCTTTCTAACGGTCTATATGTCTATCTATCTATCTATCTGGCTATTTATCTATATGTCAATCAATCAATCTATCTATCTATATGTCTATCTATCTAAAAGTTATCTAGAAATCTATCTATCTATATATTTGTCTATCTATCAATATGTTTATCTGTCTATCTATCTATCTGCATAATTGTATATCTACCGATCTATCTATCTGTCTATAAGTCTATATGTCTATCTATTATCTATTAATCCATCAATATATCTATCTATCTATCTCTCTGTCTATCTATCTTTCTATCTATCAATCTTTCTATCTATCTATCTAAATATCTATCGATCTTTCTATCTATTTGTCTATATAACTATCTAACTATCTATATATCTATCGATATGTCTATCTATCTGTCTATATGACTATCTATCTATCTATCTATCTGTCTATCTATCTGTCTATCTATCTATCTATCTATTTATCTATCTATTTTTATATATTTATATCTTTATATTTGTCTATCTATCTATCTATATATTTGTCTATATATCTATATATGTCTATCTATCTATCAATTTGTCTATCTGTCTAATTGTCTTTCTGTCTATTTATCTATATGTTTATTTGTTAATCTATTTATCTATTTATATTTCTATCTATCAATTTATCTGTCTATTTTTCTATATGTTTATCTCTTTATCTTTATACTTATTTCTCTATGTAAATGTATATCTATCTATCTGTCTATCTCTCTCTCTCTCTCTCTCTCTTTCTATTGATCTCTCTATCTCTCTATCTATCTAATTATCTACCTGACTATCTGACAATCTGAATATCTCTCTATTTGTCTATCTATTTATCTTTCAATTTGTCTATTTGACTAATTGAGTATATGTCAATCTATCTATCTATTTATCTCTCTATATGTCTATCTGTCTATATGTCTATCTGACTATATGACTATTTAACTATGTGAATATCTATCTATCTATTTATGTATCTTTTTTTCTATTTATCTATTTATCTATCTATCTATCTATCTATTTGTCTATCGATATCTATCTATCTATATATCTATTTGACTATCTATCTATATATCTATCTATTTGTTTATATGTCTATCTATCTTTCTATCTTTTTGTCTATCTATCTATCTGTCTTTTTCTCTATCTATTTGTCTATCTGCCAATCTACATATGTTCGTAACTATCTATCAACCTATCTATCTTTCATTCTCTCTATCTATCAATCTATCAATCATTTTATCTATCTATCTATCTATGTAATAATTTTTCTTTCTACATGTCTATCTACTTATCTGTCTATCTATCTATCTTTTTATTTAAATGTCTATCAGTCTATTTTTATATCTATAAATCTATATATATATATATATATATATATATATCATTCTATCTGTGAATATGTCTATATGTCTATCTATATAACTTTCTATCTATCTATATATCTATATATCTGTGTATTTATATATCTGTATATATAACTTTTTATCTATCTATCTATCTAACTATAGATAGAAAGATATATATATCTATATCTTTCTGTATATCTATCTATCACTATATTTGTCTATCTATCTATATGTTTATCTATCTATCTGTCTATCTTTTTATCTATCTATCTATCTATTTGTCTATCTTTCTATCTATTTGTCTATTTATCTATCCATCTATCTGTCTACCTATCTATCTATCTATCTGTATATGTGTCTATCTTTCTATATGCCTATATGTCTATTTCACTATCTCTCATACTTCTATCTGTCAATCTATTTAATAGATTATCTACTTATGTGACTATCTGTCTATCAGTCTATCTCTCTATCTTTCTGTCTCTCAATCTATCTATCTGTCTATCTTTCTATTTATCTATTTATCTATCTATATATATGTTTATATGTCTATCTATCTGTCTGTTTATATGTTTATTTGTCTTTGTGTCAATATGACTAACTATTTATCTTTCTATATCTTTATCGATGAATTATCTTATGTCTATTTGTCTATATGTCTATCTATCTATCTATATGTCATTCTATCTCTTTGTATATCTATCTATCTATCAAATTGTATCTGTGTCTTTTGTTCTATCTATCTATTTGTGATTCTGTCTATCTATCTATCTACCTATATGCTGATCTTCTTATTTTCCTTCTACTAATCTACCTATCTTTTTATAGGACTATATACATATATATCTATCTATGTATCAGCTTATTTTTCTATCTATCAATCTATCTATATTTATATTTGCCTTTCTGTCTATCTATCTAAATATCTATCGATCTTTCTGTCTATATGACTATCTAACTATCTATCTATCTATCGATATGTCTATCTATTTATCAATATGATTATCTATATATCTATTTTCTTTCTGTCTATCTATCTATATATCTATCTATTTGTTTATCTATCTATTTTTCTATATTTAAATCTTTATATTTGTCTATCTATCTGTCTATCTATTTGTCTATATATCTATATGTCTATGTATCTATCTATTTGTCTATCTGTGTAATTGTCTTTCTGTCTATCTATCTATATGTGTATTTGTTAATCTATTTATCTCTTTATATTTCTATCTATCTATCTATCTATCTATTTTTCTATATGTTTATCTATTTATCTTTATACTTATCTCTCTATGTAAATGTATATCTGTCTATCTATTTATCTATGCATCTATCTATCTATTTGTCTGTCTGTCTATCTCTCTCTCTCTATCTTTCTATTGATCACTCTATCTCTCTCTATCTAATTATCTACTTGACTATCTGACTATCTGAATATCTCTCTATCTATCTATCTATTTATCTCTCTATATGTCTATCTGTCTATATGTCTATCTGAGTATATGACTATTTAACTATGTGAATATCTAACTATCTATCTTTTTATCTATATATATATATATATATTCCAATCTATCTATCTATTTGTATATCTATATATATCTATCTATGTATCTATCTGTCTATCTATCTATCTATATATCTATCTATCTATTTATCTATTTATATGTCTATCTATCTAACTGTCTATCTGTCTTTTTCTCTATCTATTTATCTATCTACCAATCTACTTATCTTCGTAATTATCTATCAACCAATCTATCTTTCATTCTCTCTATCTATCAATCTATCAATCTATCTATCATTTTATCAATCTATCTATCTAATAATCATTCTTTCTACCTGTCAATCTTTCTATCTGTCTATCTATCTATCCATCTTTCTATCTAAATGTCTATCAGTCTATTTGTATATCTATAAATCTATCTATATGTATATCATTCTATCAGTGCCTATGTCTATATATCTATCTATATAACTAACTATCTATCTATCTAACTATATATCTGTGTATTTATATATCGGTATATATAACTTTTTATCTATCTATCTATCTATCTAACTATAGATAGAAAGATATATATCTATATATATCTATATCTTTTTGTATATCTGTCTATCTCTCTATTTGACTATCTATCTATATGTTTATCTATCTATTTTGTCTATCTTTTTATCTATCTATCTATCTTTTTGTCTATTCATCTATCTATCTATCTGTCTACCTATCTATCTATCTATCTATCTATCTGTATATGTGTCTATCTTTCTATATGCCCATATGTCTATCTCACTATCTCTCGTACTTCTATCTGTCAATCTATCTATTTGATTATCTACTTATGTGACTATTTGTCTATTAGTCTATCTATCTATTTATCTATCTATCTATATGTTTATATGTCTATCTATCTGTCTGTTTATATGTTTATTTGTCTTTGTATCAATATGACTAACTATCTATCTATTAATCTTTCTATATCTTTATCGATGAATCATTCTATATGTCTATTTGTCTATATGTCTATCTATCTATCTATATGTCATTCTATCTCTCTGTATAACTATCTATCTATCAAATTGTATCTGTGTCATTTGATCTATCTATCTATTTGTCATTATGTCTATCTGTCTATCTACCTATATGCTGATCTGCTTATTTTCCTTCTGCTAATCTACCTATCTCCTTATAGGACTATATACATATCTGTCTATCTATGTATAAGCTTATTTTTCTATCTATCAATCTGTCTATCTTTATATTTACATTTCTGTTTATCAATATATCTATCTATCTAAATATCTATCGATCTTTCTGTCTATCAGTCTATATAACTATCTAACTATCTATCTATGTATCGATATGTCTATCGATCTGTCTATATGACTATCTATCTATCTATCTATTTTCTTTTTGTCTATCTGTCTATCTATCTATCTATCCGTTTATCAATCTATTTTTCTATATTTATATCTTTATATTTGTCTATCTTTCTATGTATGTATCTATCTATCTATTTTTCTATATATCTATATGACTATCTATCTATCTATTTGTCTATCTGTCTAATTGTCTTTCTGTCTATCTATCTATATGTCTATTTGTTAATCTATTTATCTATTTATATTTATATCTATCTATCTATCTATCTGTCAGTCTGTCTATTTTTTTATATGTTTATCTATTTATCTTTATACTTATCTCTCTTTGTAAATGTATACCTGTCTATCTATTTATCTATCCATCAATCTATCTATTTGTCTGTCTGTCTGTCTGTCTGTCTCTCTCTCTCTATCTTTCTATTGATCTCTCTATTTGTCTGTCTGTATGTCTCTCTCTCTCTATCTTTCTATTGATCTCTCTATCTATCTAATTATCTACCTGACTATCTGACTATCTGAATATCTTTCAATCTGTCAATCTATTTATCTTTTAATTTGTCTATATGACAAATTGAGTATATGTTGATCTATCTATCTATTTATCTCTCTATATGTCTATCTGTCTATATGTCTATCTGACTATATGAGTAATTAACTATGTGAATATTTATCTATCTATCTTTTTATCTTTTTATCTATATATCTTCCTATCGATCTATCTATTTGTATATCTATATCTATTTATCTATCTATCTATGTATCTATCTTTCAATCTATCTATATATCTATCTATCTATCTGTTTATATGTCTATCTATCTTTCTATCTTTTTGTCTATCTATCTAACTGTCTATCTCTCTATCTGTCTTTTTCTCTATCTATTTGTCTATCTGCCAATCTACATATCTTCATAACTATCTATCAACCTATCTATCTTTAATTCTCTTTATCTATCAATCTATCAATCTATCTATCATTTTATATATCTATCTATCTATCTATCTAATAATCTTTCTTTCTTCCTGTCTATCTTCATATCTGTCTACCTATCTATCTATCTATCTGTTATGTGTCTATCTTTCTATATGCCTATATGTATATCTCACTATCTCTCATACTTCTATCTGTCAATCTATCTATCTGATTATCTACTTATGTGACTATTTGTCTATCAGTCTATCTATTTATCGTTCTGTCTCTCAATCTGGCTATCTGTCTATCTGTCTATCTTTCTATTTATCTATCTATTTATATGTTTATATGTCTATCTATCTGTCTGTTTATATGTTTATTTGTCTTTGTGTCAATATGACTAAATATTTATCTATTAATCTTTCTATATCTTTATCGATGAATCATTCTATATGTCTATTTGTCTATATGTTTATCTATCTATCTATATGTCATTCTATCTCTCTGTATAACTATCTATCTATCAAATTGTATCTTTGTCATTTGATCTATCTATCTATTTGTCATTATGTCTATCTGTCTATCTACCTATATGCTGATCTGCTTATTTTCCTTCTGCTAATCTACCTCTCCTTATAGGACTATATACATATATGTCTATCTATATATAAGCTTATTTTTCTATATATCAATCTGTCTATCTTTATATTTACATTTCTGTCTATCAATATATCTATCTATCTAAATATCTATTGATCTTTCTGTCTATCAGTCTATATGACTATCTAACTATATATCTATCTATCTATGTATCGATATGTCTATCTATCTGTCTATATGACTATCTATCTATCTATCTATTTTCTTTCTGTCTATCTGTCTATCTATCTATCTATCTATCTGTTTATCTATCTATTTTTTTATATTTATATCTTTATATTTGTCTATCTTTCTATCTATCTATCTATCTATCTATCTATTTTTCTATATATCTATATGACTATCTATCTATCTATTTGTCTATTTGTCTAATTGTCTTTCTGTTTATCTATCTATATGTCTATTTGTTAATATATTTATCTATTTATATTTATATCTATCTATCTATCTATTTGTCTATTTTTTTATATGTTTATCTATTTATCTTTATACTTATCTCTCTTTGTAAATGTATACCTGTCTATATATTTATCTCTCCATCAATCTATCTATTTGTCTGTCTGTCTATCTATCTATCTATCTCTCTCTCTCTCTCTCTCTCTCTCTCTCTCTCTTTCTTTCTATTAATCTCTCTATCTCTCTATCTATCTAATTATCTACCTGACTATCTAACTATCTGAATATCTCTCTATCTATCAATATATTTATCTTTCAATTTGTCTATATGACTAATTGAGTATATGTCGATCTATCTAACTATTTATCTCTCTATATGTCTATCTGTCTATATGTCTATCTGACTATATGACTATTTAACTATGTGAATATCTATCTATCTATCGATCTTTTTATGTATTTATCTATATATCTTCCTATCGATCTATCTATTTGTATATCTATATCTATCTATCTATCTATGTATCTATCTGTCTATCTATCTATCTATCTATCTGTTTATATGTCTATCTATCTTTTTGTCTATCTATCTAACTGTCTATCTGTCTATCTGTCTTTTTCTCTATCTATTTGTATATCTGCCAATCTACATATCTTCGCAACTATCTATCAACCTATCTATCTTTAATTCTCTTTATCTATCAATCTATCTATCATTTTATCTATCTATCTATCTATCTAATAATCTTTCTTTCTTCCTGTCTATCTTTCTATCTGTCTACCTATCTATCTATCTGTATATGTGTCTATCTTTCTATATGCCAATATGTCTAGCTCACTATCTCTCATACTTCTATCTGTTAATCTATCTATCTGATTATCTACTTATGTGACTATCTGTCTATTAGTTTATCTATCTATCTTTCTGTCTCTCAATCTGTCTACTGTCTATCTTTCTATTTATCTATCTATCTATATGTTTATATGTCTATCTATCTGTCTGTTTATATGTTTATTTGTCTTTGTTTCAATATGACTAACTATCTATCTATTAATCTTTCTATATCTTTATAGATGAATCATTCTATATGTCTATTTGTCTATATGTCTATCTATCTATCTATATGTCATTCTATCTATCTATATAACTATCTAACTATCAAATTGTAACTATCTTTTGATCTATCTATCTATTTGTCATTCTGTCTATCTACCTATATGCTGATCTGCTTATTTTCCTTCTGCTAATCTACTTATCTTCTTATAGGCCTATATACATATCTATCTATCTATGTATCAGCTTATTTTTCTATCTATCAATCCGTCTATCTTTATATTTGCCTTTCTATCTATCTATCTATCTATCTATAAACTTGTCTATCTATCTATTTATCTATCTATAAGTCTATCTATCTATCCGTATATATTTCTATCTATCTCTTTGTTTATCTGTTTTTGTTTATATCTGTCTATCTATAAATTTGAGAATCTGTCTAACTATCTATGTATATGTCTATATGTCTATCTCTATAACCATATATTTATTTATCTATCTGTGTCTATTTGTCTTTTTATCTATCTATCTTTCTATTTATATGTGTATCTATCTATCTATCTATCTATTTATCTATCTATTTATGTGTCTATCTATCTATTTGTCTATCTATCTATTTGTCTATCTGTCTATCTATCTATCTGTCTATCTTTCTATCTGTCTATCTTTCTATCTATCTATCTCTCTATCTCTCTATCCCTTTATCTTTACCTATCTATCTATATTTCTATCTATGTATCTATCTATGTATCTATATGTCTATTGGTTTATTTGTCTATCTATTTATTTGTCTAATTATCTAACTATCAATCTTTTATCTATATACATATCTATATGTTTTCTATCTATTTGTCTATCTTTCCATATGTCTATCTATTTTTCTATCTATCTATTATCTGTCTTTCTATCTATATGTCTCTCTATCTATTTGTCTATCTATTTATCTGTCAAACTATTTGTCTATCTATCAGTCTATCCATGTATCTTCCTATTTGGCTATCTACCTATCTGTCTATATATGTAATATTATATTTATCTATCTGCTTCTCTATTTATTTGTCTACCTGTCTATCTCTTGATCTATTTTCCTGTCTACCTATATATCTATATATCTATGTGTCTATCTATCTATCTATCTATTAATCAATCAATCTATCTGTCTATTTGTTTATCTATCTATTTATATGTCTATATGTTAATCTGTATAACTTTCTATCTATCTATATATCTATCGGTGTATCTATCTATATATCTTTCTTTCTATCAGTTTAGCTATATAACTATATATATATATATATATACCTATCTATCTATCTATTTCTCTATCTATCTATCAACCTGTTAATATGTCTACTTGACTGTCCATCTATCTGTATATTTATCTATCTTCTATTTGTATATCCATGTATATTTCTATCTGTCTGCCTGTCTATATGTTTATCTTTCTATTTGTCTATTTTTCTATCTTTTTATCTACCTATCTATATATAAATCTATATGTCTATCTGTCTATTTGTGTATCTATCCATCTGGCTATCACACTATATGTCTATCTTTCTATCTATCTATCTAGCTTTCTATTTGTGTGTGTGTGTGTGTGTGTGTGTGTGTGTGTGTGTATCTATCTATCTATCTTTACATCTATCTATTTATCTATCTATCTATCTAACTGTCTGATTATCTATCTTTCTGCCTAACTATATATTTGCCTATCTATTAATCTGTCAATTATATATCTGTTTATTTATAAATCAATCTAAATATCTATCTATCTATATATGTATGTAGATGTCTATATTTCTTTATGTCTATATTTTTAAATGTCTTTCTTTAAATCTATCTATCTTTCTATCCATTTATCTGTCTTTTTTTTAAAGGTTGTTTTATTATTAATTATCACCCTCACTTTTGGCGGAGGAATACCATTTTTACAAACTAGATCTACCCTTATCCCTTTTACACCCACTTTAAAACCTAATCTAGAATTCTAGATTAAAATGTAAATTTCATACTAACGGTCTCTTGGCCGATCAATAACGGTCTCTTGATGAAAGAAAAATGCGTAAGGAATAATTCAACAATGTGTAAGTAAGAGCAGCCTCTTGGCCGAATCAAAGCAGAAATAATTCAACACACTGCCTCTCTTGGCCGAATCAAAGCAGAAATAATTCACAGAACCAGCCATTTCCTTCTCTCTTGGCCGAATCAATGCAGAATACTGGTTCCTTCCCTCTCTAGCTTTGTCCAGCCTGCTTTCCTTTTAGTTAACCTATGCTAGTTCTGTGAAACCTCCTTATTACAGCTTGACTTAACCTGAAAAGAAATCCAACCAAAAAGAGGCCTACCAAGCAATAAAAATTACAAACTCTCTCCTTATTCAACTTCCCTCAGGTTCTCTAATCCCCCTACCGGCTGCAAGAGAAAAAAGAAAAACTGACAAACATTAAAAATAATTTATTGGTTAATAATTTCAGCCCTTTCTAGGGCTTGCTCAGCCCTTTATCAGGCTTGTAGTTTCTTGATCAATCGTGCTCTTTTATGGGTAGAGAATCAGAACTGAGTGCAACAGCTCCCATGAGATAAACTCGGCACTGACTCTGATAAGTCTCTTGGCTAATCAATGCACTTGCTCATCCGTAACTGCAGTAACTACGAGATAGTTATTACAGCCGTAGCTGACATTATTGCACATAACAGATTCCAGTGAAAAATGATAGTTCTAATCACTATCTCCAAGCCAGTTCCTCCAACCAATCATTTCCTTTCCTTTCTAACTTTGTCCAGGCTACTTTGTTTTAGTTAAACCTTTGCAAGAGCCTTGCTAAAGCTTAACTTAGCCTAAAAAATCCAACCAAAGCCAAAACCAAACAATAAAATTACAAAATACTTCTTATCCGGCTTCCCTCGGAGCAGGGAAGCTATCTCTTTCTACTTTTATCTCCTGCCAACTGCAAAAAAAGACAAACACTAACAACAATTCATTAGATAAATAATTTTCTGCCCTTTCTAGGGCTTACTAGCCCTTTATCGGGCTTAAAACAAAAACCTCCCCCCCTCCCCCCCCCTTTTCAAGTTAATTCATGTTTTTTGAAGCCTAATATACGGAAATGCAATTTTATCTAATCTTATTAGTCCTTTGAATTTTCCAGGTATATTCTCCCCTCTAAATTCTTGTGATCCTTTTTTCATTCCTTCTTCCGCTAATCTATCTGCAATCATGTTTGCTTCCCTATAAATATGCTTAATTTCACCTTTTATTTCTCTTAGAATGCTTCTAATGTTATCAATCTCTTCTTCAAATTGCCATAAATATATCTTTCCCTATACTAGGCCCACTAGTATTTTTGAATCCACCTGTGCTTGAACCTTTTGGTAATTATTAGATTTACAAATTTGCAACCCCTTTTGTAGGGCTATAATTTCTGCTTGCAAGGCAGAAGATGCTATATCTCTTGATGTGAACGCTTTCAGTACCTCTCCTTCCGCATTTCTTATTAAACCTCCTCCACCAGCTTCTCCCATTTCTCTTTTAAAGCTTCCATCAGTATTTAGTGTTAGACTGCCCTACTCATGTTTATTCCAGTTAACTATTTTCATAATTGGCATTTTTCTTGTTATTTTTGCGAGGTGCCATTCTTTTATTCTATCTTCCTCTTCTTTCCTGTTTTCCACTTTTATTGGATTACAAGCCGTAATAAAAGCACTCCCTTTTTTTATTTCTTCCAAAATAACATTATGTTCCATTTTTACATTATCATATCTACTTCTGTTTCTAGCTTTCCATATGCACCATAGCACTATATGCAGAATATAACTTCTAATCCATTTAAAGATATTATTATTTGTTTGTTTTTCTGACCAGTTTTCTAGCCTATTTCTTAAATTAACTGTACTTCTTTCAATTTTAGCTTCAATTTCTAGTTTATTCCACACTTTTATAGCTATTTTACCCTTAGAAAATAGGTGATCTGAGCTCTCTATATCTTGATGGCAACATTCACATCTTGATGCTAGTTTTATGCCCTTTTTCTGAATGTTCGCATCTAGGGGAACAATGTTTGACATGATTTTCCATGATAAAACATTAACTTTTTGAGGCAAATCTTTTTTCCAGAGTAATTTAAATTGTAAGGGTTTTCTGCTTCTTACTAGCTCCTTGGCACTTTTTAATGTGAAGTTTCCATTTGGATTTAAAGTCCATTTCCACCCACTTTTCGTTAGTATTGTATGCTTTTCCACGCTGCTTTGTTGTTCGCGCATCATTTTCCAGCTTCTAGATGCTTTTTTTATATTTTTAAAAGCATTGTTTCCTAACCCATATTTAGCTTTTACAAATGCCGTCCAGATGTTTTTATCTGATTTGATTCCCCACCAATTCTTACATGCCCACGCTTTGGATATATCTTTTAGGCTAATCAAGCCTAAACCTCCCTCCTCTTTTGGGTAACATAAATCTCTCCATTTTTTCCAGTGCAGCTTATTCTTCCCTTCTCTTTTACCCCATAAAAAATTAGCCATTTCTCTTTCTAGTTTTTTAATGATTATATTTGGGGGTTGTGCCGTCATTAGTATATGTATTAATGAACTATGTAGCACATGGGTAATTAGTGTGATTCTTCCTGCCATATTTAATAAGTTTTCTTTCCAGCCGGCAATTTTATTCTTTATTTTATCCAGTAAAAATGTAAAATATTCCTCCTTTACTCTTCCTTCATAAATTGGGCATCCCAAATACATTAATGCTCCTTTACACTGTGCAAAACCTGTGACCCTTTTAATTTTGAGAGCAATGTTTTCTGGTGTTTTGGCTGCTATCAGAAATTGACATTTATTCTTATTAAGCTTTTGACCTGTTTCTTCTTCTAGTATTTGTATAAGCTCCATCAAGTTTTCCATTGATTTGCTGCTAGCATTTGTAAATATGATCACGTAATCAGCGTATGCCAAGCAGCATATTAATGGCGTATCTTTGGGCTGTTTGTAGGCTAAGATGTTGCCATTTCTAACTTTCTCTTTTAAGTTTACTATAAAAAGATCTAAATAAATATTAAACAAAGAAGGGGACAATGGGTCCCCTTGCCTGAGACCTCTGGTTGGTTTAAATTCTTCACCTGCCTGGCCATTTATAAGAATTTTAATCCAAGCACTAGATATACATCTATATATAAAATCTATCCAAAATTCTGAAAACCCCATTTTTCTCATTATATAGCAAAGTATATTCCATTCTACTTTATCAAATGCCTTAGCTAAATCTAGTTTCATGATTACATTATGACCCCTGACCTTAGTCCCTATATCTCTTATCATTTCCGATGTTAAATTAATGTTTTCAGTTATTAGTCTATTTTTAACAAAACCTGCTTGTTCCGGCTCTATTATGTTTGGTAATATTTTGCTCAATCGTTCCTGTAACAATTTGGCTAATATTTTATATATGGTATTACATAAACTTATTGGCCTGTAATCTTCTCCTTTTTGAGGATTTGTTTTCTTAGGTATCAAAACTATGTATGAGCTGGACCATGTTTTTGAGATTTCCGCACCCGCGAATATCCAGTTGATAGCTTCTAGAACATCTTTTTTGATTATATTCTAGCTTCGCTGGAAAAATGCATTATTCCAGCCGTCTGGTCCTGCTGCACTATCTTTATTTGCATTAAAAACTGCATTCTTCACTTCTTCTTCCGTAGGAAATTCTGCTAGCATTTTGTTGTCTTCTTGCGTGACTTTTCTTTTAATTTTCTCCATTAGTGTAAAGTTTCTATTTGTATTTATCCCGCTTAAATGTTTTTTAAAAAATTCTTCTAATTCAATTTTAATATCTTCCTCCTTTTCAACCCACTCTCCGTTAGCTCTTTTAAGACCTTTTATTCCTAATCTTTGCGACTTAATTTTTGCCATTGTATAGAAAAATTTCGTATTTTTATCTCCATCCTTCAACCATTTAACTTTCGCTCTCTGTTTCCAGTAAATTTCTTCCATGTGCATTCTTAGTTTTAATTCAGCTTTAGCTTTATTAACTTCTGTTCTGGTTTTTTTATTTTGTATATTTTCATATTCTTTCTCTGTTGTTATGGCTTTCTGCTCTGCCTCTTGAATTTTCATAGCTACATTGCCAAACACTTCTTTATTCCATTTATTAAGAGCAGATCGTAATGCTCTCAGTTTTTGACCCAATCTCTGCATGGGGTTACCCGGAATCAGTTTTTCCCATGTATTTTTAACTATAGACTCAAAATCCTTGTGTAAGCCCCACATATTTTGGTATATGAAGGCCTTCTGGCTTACCTTCTTTTTTCGAAGACTTACCAGGAGCGGGTTGTGATCTGAACAAGTTCTGCTTAAATGCTGTACTTTAACTTCCCCCATAACATCTAACCATTTTGTATTAAGTAACACTCGATCAAGTCTAGACCTAGATCATTTTCTTATTCTTCCAGTTATTACACCAAGTGTAATTTGTGCCTAGGTATTCAACCTCCATTAAACTTGCATTTGCAATAGCCTCATTGAATTGAGTCATTGCTACCGGATTTGGTGTCCTGCCTCCCTTCTTTTCCGATGGGCTTCTAATTGTGTTGAAATCTCCTCCTATAATCCATGGGGATTTCGTGAGTGCTATTTTTCCCATTTCATGCCAGTGCGTTTTCCTTTTTTCTTTTACATTACTTGCATAAACCGCTGAAAAAATAATCTCTAGTTGCTTAGCCATTTTAAAGTTTATTATTTGATCATTTTCTAATAAAATTTCAATGTCTATGGGGCTATTCCACATAATCCATAATTTACTATTGTGATTCGAGAAGGCCTTTTGCATGCCTATCCTCATCCTATATTTCTCTATCTGATCTTTAGTTACCATTGGTTCAGCTAAAATTACTATTTTTAATTTATATATTTTAATTAAATTTCTAATTCTGTTTGTTGTAGGAGCGTTCGCTACCCCTCTTATATTCCAATATAAACTGTTCATAATAAAGTGTACTTGGCTTGTGCTCTAGTAGTACATTTCGATTCATATTTCGAGTTAGTATATTTTTTCGTGTTTCTTGTAGCCTTACTAGTACTCGGTGGGGCTTGCTCTATCTTCATTATTTTATTTATCTTTTCCAAGCTCATATTTAATTTCATGATTTCTTCTAATGCCTTTTTCCTGTCTTTTGGTGCTTGGCTGATTTTCTGCTTTTTAAGCCATAAATCATCCTTTGGTGCTTTCAGGACTAAATTGTATTCTTCATCGGTGCTGCTGGACAGTGGCCAGCTTTTAGCTTCGATTTCCTCTTCAGAAAGCAAGTCATCCTCATCCCAATCATGCTAGTCTATATGTTTTGATAACTGTTCTTTCTTCCTTTTAAGTATTGTTTTTTTCCTCCCTAGCCTTTCTACTCCTTCCACCTCCCTTGGTATTTTATCTAGCCATTTTCTGATCTCCTCCATATTGTTGTTATTATCTCTCAGCTCTATCCTTCTCTCCTCTCTTCCTAGCTCTTCCCTATTCCTCAACTCATCTCTATCCTTATTCTTTATTTTTCCTTTTTCTCTCCCCTCGACAGATTTCTCATTTGCCCGTTCTCCCTCTTTCTCCTCTTGTTCTGGCTTTTTTTCTTCCTCACGGCTCTCCTCTACCTTGCCCTTCCTGTCATCTTTTCTTACCCATTCCTTCACCTGGATTTTCCTCATGTTTGTTAGCATGCAAGCCTCCTCTGCATGACCCATTTTAAAGCAATTTAAACAATACATTGGCATGTTTTCTGGAACTATATACTGCCAGAAGCCCTGCTCTAAATCATTGCCAACCCATATTTTTTTTGGAGGAGACTTTTTGCAGTTAACCTCGATGAGAATTCTAGCTGCACTTGGTCTTGTCATATAAGCCGTGGCCTCATCAATCAGCCACGGTTTACCCACGCATAATGTTATAGAATAAAGAAAATGTTTGCTAAATAGATGTAATGGAAGCTTAGGCAGTGTGAACCAAACCAGGGCATTTGCAGGCTCCATGGATGGTGAGAAATCGGGCGACCATTTGAGGATGCGCATGGGATATCCAGCCACGCTCCACTGCCCTCTAATCCATAACCTCAGGAAGTCGTCTTCTTCCTTGAGTTGAAAAATGACGTGCTTCCCGTCGTATATGGCTATTTTAACAACTTGCCGTAGCTTTAGTGAAGCAATAAAAGCATAAATTTCTTCATAACTCGGCTTGCCATGGGAGAACTTCCCGATTAATGTAAACTTGAAAGGTTACGCAAGCTTTTGGAACTCTTCTTCGATAAGTAACACGGCAGGAGACTCCTCTTTCGTGTCAAAATTTGGGAACAGAATCGCGGTACCCTTAGCGATTGAACTGAGTGATTTTTTGTTGAACAGAAGATCCGAATCATCCATTTTTTCTTAAACTTGAGCTCAAATCGCATCAAATCGCACCAAAATCGCACCCGAAATCGCGATCGCAATCGCGATCGAGAGAGAGATCGATTATTTTGTCTATATATCTATCTATTGTCTATTCCATTTATCTGTCTATATATATATATATATATTCTTTTTTTCTTTATATCTATCTAACTTTCTATATATCCATATATATATATAAATAAATAAATAAATATATATCTATTTATCTATCCATCCACCTATCTGGTTATTTGGCTATCAAATAATCAATCTATCTATCTATCTATTTGTCAATCTCTCTATATGTCTATTTGTCAAACAATCTATCTAACTATTTATCAATCAATTAATATATCTATCTATCTGTCTATCTATTTATCTATCTATCTATTTCTCTATATGTCTAACTGTCTATCTATATCTTGATCAAATGTCAACCATTCTATCTAATTATATGTCTATCTCTTTATATTTTTATCTATCTATTCATAAATCTATATGTATAGATATTTATCTATCAGTATATATGTCTATATGTCTATCTGTCTATCTATTTATATAACTATATGTCAATATGTGTATCTATATATCTATCAATCTGTCAATCTATTTATCTGATTACTATCGATCTATTAATCTATCTATCTGTCTATTTGTTTATCTATCTTTATGTCAATCTATCTATATGTCAATCTATCTATCTATCTATATGTCTATCCGTGATTCTAGCTGTCTACCAATATGACTATCTATTTATTAGTCTATTTATCTACCTGTCTATCTATCAATCTATCTTTCTATCTATCATTCTATATCTCTATATATTTTTTGTCAATCTATCTATCTACATATCTCTTTACCTATCTATCTGTCTATTTGTATAGGTTTCTATATGTCTATCTACTATCAATCTATCTATCAATCCATCCATCTATCTGTTTAACTATCTCTATCTATCTATCTATATAACTATCTATCTATCTATCTTTCTATCTGTCTATCTATCTATTTGTCCATTTGTCTATTTATTTATCTATCTATATGTCTATTTATTTATCTATCTATATGTCAATTTATCAATCTGTATATATGATTTATCTATTTATCTGTTTATGTATCGATCTATCTAATTGTTTATTTGTCTATTTGTTTGTATGTCTTTCTATCTATCAGTCTTTGTGTCTTTTTGTCTCTCTACCTATTAGTATATTTTTCTATCTGTCTATCTGTCTATCTGTCTATCTGTATATTAGTCTATTTTTCTATCTATCTATCTATCTATTATCTATCTATCTATCTATTTGTCTATATGTCTATCTATCTATCTATATGTATATCTATTTATCTGTATATCTATTTATATATCTGTCTATTTGTCTATCTAACTATCTTTATATCTGTCTATCTATCTTCTCTCTATTTGTCTATCTGTCTATTTCAGTATCTATCTAACTATCTTCTATGTATGAAACTATTTGTCTATCTGGCTAATTGTCTATCTACCTATCTAGCTATTTGTCTATCTTTTTATCTATCTATCTGGTTATCAGTCTATCTTACTATCTATCTATTTGTCTTATGTCTATCTATCTTCTCTATATCTATATATCTATTCATCTATATGCCTATATATCTAAGTGTCTATCTGTCTATCTATATATCTTTTTATCTATCTATCTATCTATATGTCTATCAATCAATCAATCTATCTATCTATCTTTCTTTCTATATAAGTATCTATCTATCTGTCAATTTGTTCATCTGCATATTTGTTTATCTTCTATCTAACTATCTACTTATCTTTCAATCTATCTATCAGTCTATCAATCTATCTGTATATCTTTCGATCTTTCTATCAGTCTATATGTCAATTTGTCTATCTGCCAATATTTAAATCTATCAATCTATTTATCTGTCATTTGTCTATTTGTCTCTCTATTTATCTATCTATCTTTATAGCTGACTATCTGTATATCTATTTTTATGTCTATCAATCTATATTCTAACTAACTAACTATCTGTCTGTCTTGATATACCTATTATCTACCTGTCTATATGTCTATCAGACTATCTGTCTATCTATCTATATTTAAATCTTCCTAACTATTTCATTGTAAATATGTCTATATGTCGTTCTATCAATCAATCAATCTATCTATATTTATATCTATCTTTCAGTCAATATGTCTATCTATCTATCTATCTAAGTATCTATCTATCTAACTAACTATCTATTTATTTGTCTATCTGTCTATCTGTCTATTCGTCTATCTGACAATATGTCCATCAATTTATTTTTTTTCATATGTCTTATATATATATATATATGTTTATCTATCTATATGTCTATCTAACTTTGTATCAATTTGTTTATATGTCTATCTATGTTTCAATATGTCTATTTATCTATTTATCTATCTGTCTATCTATCTATCTATAGGGTATTTATATCTATCTTTCTATATATCTATCTGTTTATTGGATTATTGATTTATATATTTATTTATCAATCTTTCTATTTATCAACGTGACTATCTTTCTATTTGTCTATTTGTATATATGTCTATCTCTCTATATATCAATCTATCTATCTATTTATCTATATATTTATATCATTCTATCTATCTGTCTGAATGTCTAACTGTCTATATGTCTATTTGTCTATCTATCTATATATCTATCTATCTAACTATCTATCTGTCTGTCTAACTGTCTATATGTCTATATGTCTATGTCTTTATGTCTATCTGTCTATCTATCTATCTGTCTATCTATCTATCTGTCTATCTATCTATCTGTCTATCTATCTATTTGTCTATCTATTTATCTATATATTTGTCTATCTATCTATCAATCTATCTGTCTAATTGTCTAACCTTCTATTGATTTTATTTGTCTATCTATCTATCTTTCTATTTGTATATATATATATATATATATATATATATATCTCTCTCTCTCTCTCTCTATCTATTGATTAGTCTATATGTCTATCAATCAATCAATCTATCTGACTATATATCTATCTATCTATAAGATTATCTATATATCAGTCTATTTGTCTTCTATCTATTAGTCTATCAGTCTATATGCTTATATGTCTATCTATATATCTGACTATCAATTTATCTGTCTATCTGTCTTCTATGTATATTTCTATCTATTTATCTATCTGTCTATTTGTCTATCTGTCTACTTATATATCTTTCTATCTATTTTGTCTATCTATATGTTTATATTTCAATCTGTTTATCTACCAATCTTAATATATATCTATCAATTTATCAATCAATCTATCAATCTGTCTATTTTTCAATCTGTCTATTTGTCAATCAATCTATTAATATATCAATCTATCAATCAATCTATCTGTCTATCTATCTATCTCTTTATCAATCTATATGTCTATCTGAAAATTTATATATCTATCTGTCTATCTTTCTAATTATCTACCTATTTGTATATCTAGTTATGTGTCTATATTACTATCTATTTATCTCACTATCTACCTATCTTTATATCTAACTACCAGTCTATCTAACTATCATTCTGTCTATATATATAGTTATGTGTCTAATATCTGACTATCAATTTATCTGTCTATTGGTTTTCTATCTATATTTCTATCTATTTATCTGTCTGTTTGTCTATCTGTCTACCTATATATCTTTCTATCTATTTTGTCTATATATATGTCTATATTTCTATCTGTTTATCTACCTATCTTTATATCTATCTATCAATCTATTAATCTATATATCAATCTATCTATTTTTCAATCAGTCTATAAGTCTATATGTCTAAAAGTCAATCTATCAATATATATCAATCAATCAATCAATATGTCTATCTATCTATCCCTATATCTGTCTATATGTCTATTTGACAATCTATCTATTATTCTATTTGACTATCAGTCTAAAAGACATATATATATATGTCTAACTATCAATCTATCAATCTATCAACATGTTAATCTATCTTTCTGTCTATCTTTTTATCTAAATGAGTTGTCTATCTACCTATCTATGTATCTCTCTATATATCTATCAATATATCTCTTTATCTATCTATCAATCTATCTTTCTATTTTTCTATCTGTTTATGTGTCTATCTATCTATTTATCTATATGTCTATCTATCTATATATATATATATATCTATCTGATTATTTGTATATCTATCTATCTACTATCTTTCTTTCTTTCTAACTATCTATCTATATGTCTATCTATCTATCTATCTGTCTGTCTATCAGTCTATCAGTCCTTGTGTATATTTGTCTATCAATTTTTCTATCTATCTGTCTATCTAACTATCTATTTTTCTATATATTTGTCGTCTATCTGTTTATCTATCTACCTATATATTTATTTATTTATCTATCTATCTATCTATATGTCTATCTATCGATATGTCTATCTACATATCTTTGTATCTATCTATTAGTCTATCAATCTATTTATCTATCTATCTATCTTTCTATACATCTATTAGTTTATTTGTCTATATGTTTATCTGTCAATCTATCAATCTGACTACCTATCTATTTGTGTATCTATATATATGTTTATCAGTCTATCTGTTTATCTGACTATTTGTATATCTATCTATCTGTCTTTCTATCTATCTATCAATTAATCTATCTATTTATTTGTCAACCTTTCTATCTGTCTATTCGCTATCTACATATCTTTATTTCAGTCTAGCATTCTATTAGTCTATCTGCATATCTATATATTTATATATGTATATTAGTCTCTATGTCTAAATGTCAAAATATCAAACTATCAATCTTTCAATCAATCAATCTATCTATCTAACCATCTATCTATTTGACTATCTGTCTATTTGTCTATCTATCTATCTGGCTATATAACTATTTATCTATCTGTCTATCAGTCTATTTGTCTATCTATCTATTTATCAATCTATCTATTAGTCTATAATTCTATGTTTTTTTGTCAATCAATCAAAATTAAAATCTCTCTTTATTTGTCTATCCATATATATATATATATATATATATCTATCTATATTTCTGTCTATCTATTTATATATCTGGCTATCTATATGTCTATCTATCAACTTGTCAATCTGTCTATCTTTCTATCTGTATATCAATAAATCTATCTGTTTGTATAACTTTCTATCTTTCTATCAATTTATCTATCTAATTGTCTATTTGTCTATCTGTTTAATTATATATCTTCCAATCTATCTATTTGTCTATAATATATATATATATATATATATATCTCTCTCTCTATCTGTCTATCTATCTATTTATTTGTTTATCTCTTTATCTATCTAATTTTCTATCTACTATTTATATATCTTACTATCTTTATATATGTATATTTTTGTATATGCCTATCTATCTATCTCTCTAAATGTCTATCTATCTATTTATCTATACATCTATCTATATATCTATATATATATATATATCCGTATGTCTGTCTATTTGTATATCTATAGTCTATCTATCTATTTGTTTGATTGTTTTTTGTCTTTCTATCTGTCTATTTGTCTATCTTTCTGTTTGTTTATATATCTGCCTATCTTTCTATCTATCTATCTTTCATTCTATCTATCTATCTATATATATATCTATCTATCTATCTATATATCTGTCTATCTATCAATATATCTACTGGTTCATCTGTCAATGAGTCTATCTATCTTATTGTCAATCAATCAATCTATCTATCTATCTATATGTCTAATTATCTATCTGTCTATCTATCTATCTATTTATATATATATCTAACTGTCTATCTTTCTATTTATGTATCTTTCTTTCTTTCTATTTGCCTATCTATCTATCTATCTAACTATCTATCTATCTAATTATCTATCTGTCTATCTGTTTATCTATCTGTATATCTATATATCAGTTGATCTATTAATTTATCTATCTGTCTATCTAATTATTTATTTATCTATCTTTTTATTTGTCTTTCTAGCTTTCTACCTTTCTATCTATCTATCTATAAGTCTATCTATTTATCTATCTTTCTATTTATCTATCTATATGTCTATCTATTAATCAAGCTATCTACCTATCTATGTATTTGTTTAGTTGTATATCTTTAAATTTGTCTATCTATCAATCTATCTTTCTATCTATCAATCCATATGTCTATATGTCTTACTGTCAATCTGTCTATATGTATATATGTTTATTTGTCTATCTATCTTTTTATGTATACCTTTATATGTCTATCTCTCAATCTAACTATCTGCCTATCTATGTATCTATTTATCTGTCTATCTTTCTATTTATCTATGTGTTTATTTGTCTATCTTTCTATAAATATATCTATATATCTTATGTCTATCTGTCTATCTATCTATCTTTTTTAGAATCTCTTTAACTGTCTTATATGTATCAGTCTATCTATCTATCTGGCTATATGTCTATCTATCTACTTGTATATCTGTATTTCTCCCCATCTGTCAATCTGTTTATCTATCTATATATTTGGCTGTCTATCTGTCAATCTATCGATCAGTCTATCTAGCTATCTATTAATCTATCTATGTGTCTATCTATCAATCTATCTATGTGTCTATCATTCAATCTATCTATTTGTCTATCTATTTATCTATCTGTCTATCTATCTATCTAATTATGTGTGTATCTATCAATTTGTCAATCTATATATATATGTTATATCTATCTATCTCTCTATATATCTTTCTTTTTATTGGCATATCTCTTTATTATTCAACTTGTCTATCTATCTATCTTTAAATGTGACTATCTTTCTATTTGTCTATTTGTGTATATGTCTCTCTCTATCAATCTATAAATCTATCTATTTGTCTATCTATCTTTCTATCTGTCTATCTATCTATTTATTTGTATGTCTGTCTATCAATCTATATGTTTGTTGGTCTATCTCTTTATCTCTTTATCTAAATATATAGATATATGAATAGATTTATTGTATCATTTATTGATTGAATGATTGATTGATAAATAGATAGATGGATAGTTTGTTAATATATATATATATATATATATATAGTTAGACATATATATAGATAGAAAGATAGACTGATAAATAGATAGATAAATAGATAGACAGACAGTTAGATAGATATTCATATAACATATACATAGATAGTTATATAGACAAATAGATGGATTTATATAAAGAATGATAGAATATAGATAGATAGATAGATAGATCTTTAGATAGATAGATAGGTAGATAGCTAGATAGGTATATTGGCAGATAAATAGATATATATCTTGATAGATAGAATGATATACATATATACAGATAAACAGATTGAAAGATATATAGAAAGATACATATACAGAATGCGAGATAGGTAGATAGATAAATGGTTAGATATATAGATATATAGTTTGATAGATAAATAGATTTATAGATAGATAGTTAGATATATAGATAGATATACAAATAGATAGATAGCCAAATATTACACATAGACAGATATATTAATAGATAGATATAAAGATAGAAAGACAGATAGACAGACAGACAGGAAGACGAATAGACAGACAGACAGATAGATCAAATATATAGATAGAAAGATAGACAAATAGATAGATTAATTGATTGATAGATAGATATACAGATAGACAAATATAAAGATAATTAGATAGACAGATATTAAGATAGACAGATAGACAAATAGATAGATAGATAGATAACAAATAGATAGATAGATAGATAAATTAATAAATATTCAGATAGCCAGATAGATAGAAAAAAAGATAGTTAAATAGAAAGATAGATATATATATATATATAGTTTGATATTTAGATAGAAAGAAAGAAAGATAAACAGATACACACACACACACACACACACACATTTAGACAGATTTATAGATAGACAGATAGACATATAGATAGATAGACATATAGGTAGTTAGGTTGATAGGCATATAGGCAATTAGTCAGATAGAGACATAGATAAATATGCAAATAAATATATAAACAATTAAATAGACAAATATACATATAAATAAATAAATAGATTGAAAGCTAGATAGATAAATAGATAGATTGATTAATAGTTAGACAGGTATACAGAGAGACAGAGAGATAGATAGATAGATAGATAGATAGACAGATAAACAGATAGACATATAGATATATAGATAGATAGACAAATAGATAGATAGAAAAGTAGATAGATATACATATATTATAGACATATAGATATATAGACAGATAGACAGATAGACAGAGAGATAGATAGATAGACAGTTAGACGTAAACACAGATAGATCGAAAAGATAGATGGATAGATGGATAGATCGAAAAAAGACACATAGACAGATTCATAGTTAGATAGATAGAAAAATAGAGAGACAAAAAGACAGATAGACAAATATATTGATAGATAGATAGACAAATATATAGATAGATAGACAAATAAATAGATGGACAAATAGATAGATAGATAGATAGACAGATAGATTAATTGATTGATAGTCTGATAGATAGATAGATAGATTTCTAGATAGCCAGAAAGGCATATAGATAATTAGATAGATAAATAGATATATCAACAAATAAACAGATAGATAGACATACTGATATATATATATATAGTCAGGAAGATAGTTAGGCATATCAATAATTCAACAGACAGATAGATAGATAGATAAAGAGATAGACACTCACATAGAGATAGATAGAAAGAAAGGTAGTTAGATAGACAAAGAGATAGATAGAAAGATAGACATATTGATAGATATATAGAAAGATAGAAAGCCAGATAGCTATATAGGTAGATAGATAAATAGATATATATAGAAAGAAAGAAAGATATTTAGAAAGATAAATAGATAAATAGATAGATATATATATATATAGATAGCAAGATATTTAGAAAAATAACTAGATAAATAGATATAATATATAAATAGATAGATATATAGATATATAGATAGAAAAATATTTAGAAAGATAGATATATAAAAGATATATATATATATATATATATATATATATATATATATTTTATTTATTTATTTATTTATTTATTTATATTTATTTATTGATTGATTTATTGATTGATTAATTGATAGAAAGATAGATGGATAGTTTGATATATATATAGTTAGACATACAGAAGAAAGAAATATAGATAGATAAATAGATAGATAGATATATAGAGATATAGACAGGTATATAGATACACATATAGTCATATCCATAAATAGTTATATTGTAATATAGATAGATTTATAGATAGATAGATAGACAAAGAGACATATAGGAAGATAAATAGATAGACAAATAAATAGATAGATATATAGACTGATAGACAAATAGACAAAGACAAAGATGAAAAATAGACATATAGATTATAAGTAGATAGAGATATAGACTGATAGACAGTTAGACACATAGATAGTTAGACAGTTAGACAAATACACAGATAGATAGATAGATAGATAGACAGATAAGCAAAAGACAGATAGATAGATAGATTGATTGATTGATAAACAAAGTGATACATAGATAGATATATAAATAGACAAATAGAATGATATACAAATAGACAGATAGATAAAAAATATATAGATTGATAAATATATAGACAAATACACTAATAGATAGTTTGATAGTTTGATAGATATATTCATATATAGATTGACAAATAGACAGATAGATAGATAGATAGACAGATAGCTAGAAAGCCATATAGTCAAATAGACAAATAGATATATAGATAGATAGACAGATAGACTTACATATAGATAGATATATAGACAAATAATGAGATAGACGTATAGATAAATAGATAGATAGACTGATAGACTAATATACAAAGAGACTGGTAGACAGATAAAGAGATAGGGAGATAGATAGATAGATAAATAGATGGATTGACACATAGATAGATTGATAAAAATATAGATATATAAGAAGTTTAATAGCTAGATAGGTAGATAGAAAAAAAGATAGATATATAGATATATAGATAGATAGATATATATATAGATAGATAGATATAGATAGATAAATAGATAAATAAATATCTATATAGATAGTTGATTTATTAATTAATTTTTTGATTAATTTATTGATTGAATGATTGAATAATATATAGATAGATGGATAATTAAAAATGGATATATATATGTACACTTAGACAAATAAATAGTTATAAAGATTGACAGATAAATAGATAGATAGATAGTTAGATAGATACACATATAGACATATA
>JAREIK010003014.1:54605-74605 GCA_029783825.1 Sapria himalayana
AGCTGGAAAATGATGCACGAACAACAAAGCAGCGTGGAAAAGCATACAATACTAACGAAAAGTGGGTGGAAATGGACTTTAAATCCAAATGGAAACTTCACATTAAAAAGTGCCAAGGAGCTAGTAAGAAGCAGAAAACCCTTACAATTTAAATTACTCTGGAAAAAAGATTTGCCTCAAAAAGTTAATGTTTTATCATGGAAAATCATGTCAAACACTGTTCCCCTAGATGCGAACATTCAGAAAAAGGGCATAAAACTAGCATCAAGATGTGAATGTTGCCATCAAGATATAGAGAGCTCAGATCACCTATTTTCTAAGGGTAAAATAGCTATAAAAGTGTGGAATAAACTAGAAATTGAAGCTAAAATTGAAAGAAGTACAGTTAATTTAAGAAATAGGCTAGAAAACTGGTCAGAAAAACAAACAAATAATAATATCTTTAAATGGATTAGAAGTTATATTCTGCATATAGTGCTATGGTGCATATGGAAAGCTAGAAACAGAAGTAGATATGATAATGTAAAAATGAAACATAATGTCATTTTGGAAGAAATAAAAAAAGGGAGTGCTTTTATTACGGCTTGTAATCCAATAAAAGTGGAAAACAGGAAAGAAGAGGAAGATAGAATAAAAGAATGGCACCTCGCAAAAATAACAAGAAAAATGCCAATTATGAAAATAGTTAACTGGAATAAACATGAGTAGGGCAGTCTAACACTAAATACTGATGGAAGCTTTAAAAGAGAAATGGGAGAAGCTGGTGGAGGAGGTTTAATAAGAAATGCGGAAGGAGAGGTACTGAAAGTGTTCACATCAAGAGATATAGCATCTTCTGCCTTGCAAGCAGAAATTATAGCCCTACAAAAGGGGTTGCAAATTTGTAAATCTAATAATTACCAAAAGGTTCAAGCACAGGTGGATTCAAAAATACTAGTGGGCCTAGTATAGGGAAAGATATATTTATGGCAATTTGAAGAAGAGATTGATAACATTAGAAGCATTCTAAGAGAAATAAAAGGTGAAATTAAGCATATTTATAGGGAAGCAAACATGATTGCAGATAGATTAGCGGAAGAAGGAATGAAAAAAGGATCACAAGAATTTAGAGGGGAGAATATACCTGGAAAATTCAAAGGACTAATAAGATTAGATAAAATTGCATTTCCGTATATTAGGCTTCAAAAAACATGAATTAACTTGAAAAGGGGGGGGAGGGGGGGAGGTTTTTGTTTTAAGCCCGATAAAGGGCTAGTAAGCCCTAGAAAGGGCAGAAAATTATTTATCTAATGAATTGTTGTTAGTGTTTGTCTTTTTTTGCAGTTGGCAGGAGATAAAAGTAGAAAGAGATAGCTTCCCTGCTCCGAGGGAAGCCGGATAAGAAGTATTTTGTAATTTTATTGTTTGGTTTTGGCTTTGGTTGGATTTTTTAGGCTAAGTTAAGCTTTAGCAAGGCTCTTGCAAAGGTTTAACTAAAACAAAGTAGCCTGGACAAAGTTAGAAAGGAAAGGAAATGATTGGTTGGAGGAACTGGCTTGGAGATAGTGATTAGAACTATCATTTTTCACTGGAATCTGTTATGTGCAATAATGTCAGCTACGGCTGTAATAACTATCTCGTAGTTACTGCAGTTACGGATGAGCAAGTGCATTGATTAGCCAAGAGACTTATCAGAGTCAGTGCCGAGTTTATCTCATGGGAGCTGTTGCACTCAGTTCTGATTCTCTACCCATAAAAGAGCACGATTGATCAAGAAACTACAAGCCTGATAAAGGGCTGAGCAAGCCCTAGAAAGGGCTGAAATTATTAACCAATAAATTATTTTAATGTTTGTCAGTTTTTCTTTTTTCTCTTGCAGCCGGTAGGGGGATTAGAGAACCTGAGGGATGTTGAATAAGGAGAGAGTTTGTAATTTTTATTGCTTGGTAGGCCTCTTTTTGGTTGGATTTCTTTTCAGGTTAAGTCAAGCTGTAATAAGGAGGTTTCACAGAACTAGCATAGGTTAACTAAAAGGAAAGCAGGCTGGACAAAGCTAGAGAGGGAAGGAACCAGTATTCTGCAGTGATTCGGCCAAGAGAGAAGGAAATGGCTGGTTCTGTGAATTATTTCTGCTTTGATTCGGCCAAGAGAGGCAGTGTGTTGAATTATTTCTGCTTTGATTCGGCCAAGAGGCTGCTCTTACTTACACATTGTTGAATTATTCCTTACGCATTTTTCTTTCATCAAGAGACCGTTATTGATCGGCCAAGAGACCGTTAGTATGAAATTTACATTTTAATCTAGAATTCTAGATTAGGTTTTAAAGTGGGTGTAAAAGGGATAAGGGTAGATCTAGTTTGTAAAAATGGTATTCCTCCGCCAAAAGTGAGGGTGATAATTAATAATAAAACAACCTTTAAAAAAAAGACAGATAAATGGATAGAAAGATAGATAGATTTAAAGAAAGACATTTAAAAATATAGACATAAAGAAATATAGACATCTACATACATATATAGATAGATAGATATTTAGATTGATTTATAAATAAACAGATATATAATTGACAGATTAATAGATAGGCAAATATATAGTTAGGCAGAAAGATAGATAATCAGACAGTTAGATAGATAGATAGATAAATAGATAGATGTAAAGATAGATAGATAGATACACACACACACACACACACACACACACACACACACAAATAGAAAGCTAGATAGATAGATAGAAAGATAGACATATAGTGTGATAGCCAGATGGATAGATACACAAATAGACAGATAGACATATAGATTTATATATAGATAGGTAGATAAAAAGATAGAAAAATAGACAAATAGAAAGATAAACATATAGACAGGCAGACAGATAGAAATATACATGGATATACAAATAGAAGATAGATAAATATACAGATAGATGGACAGTCAAGTAGACATATTAACAGGTTGATAGATAGATAGAGAAATAGATAGATAGATAGGTATATATATATATATATATATATAGTTATATAGCTAAACTGATAGAAAGAAAGATATATAGATAGATACACCGATAGATATATAGATAGATAGAAAGTTATACAGATTAACATATAGACATATAAATAGATAGATAAACAAATAGACAGATAGATTGATTGATTAATAGATAGATAGATAGATAGACACATAGATATATAGATATATAGGTAGACAGGAAAATAGATCAAGAGATAGACAAGTAGACAAATAAATAGAGAAGCAGATAGATAAATATAATATTACATATATAGACAGATAGGTAGATAGCCAAATAGGAAGATACATGGATAGACTGATAGATAGACAAATAGTTTGACAGATAAATAGATAGACAAATAGATAGAGAGACATATAGATAGAAAGACAGATAATAGATAGATAGAAAAATAGATAGACATATGGAAAGATAGACAAATAGATAGAAAACATATAGATATGTATATAGATAAAAGATTGATAGTTAGATAATTAGACAAATAAATAGATAGACAAATAAACCAATAGACATATAGATACATAGATAGATACATAGATAGAAATATAGATAGATAGGTAAAGATAAAGGGATAGAGAGATAGAGAGATAGATAGATAGAAAGATAGACAGATAGAAAGATAGACAGATAGATAGATAGACAGATAGACAAATAGATAGATAGACAAATAGATAGATAGACACATAAATAGATAGATAAATAGATAGATAGATAGATAGATACACATATAAATAGAAAGATAGATAGATAAAAAGACAAATAGACACAGATAGATAAATAAATATATGGTTATAGAGATAGACATATAGACATATACATAGATAGTTAGACAGATTCTCAAATTTATAGATAGACAGATATAAACAAAAACAGATAAACAAAGAGATAGATAGAAATATATACGGATAGATAGATAGACTTATAGATAGATAAATAGATAGATAGACAAGTTTATAGATAGATAGATAGATAGATAGATAGAAAGGCAAATATAAAGATAGACGGATTGATAGATAGAAAAATAAGCTGATACATAGATAGATAGATATGTATATAGGCCTATAAGAAGATAAGTAGATTAGCAGAAGGAAAATAAGCAGATCAGCATATAGGTAGATAGACAGAATGACAAATAGATAGATAGATCAAAAGATAGTTACAATTTGATAGTTAGATAGTTATATAGATAGATAGAATGACATATAGATAGATAGATAGACATATAGACAAATAGACATATAGAATGATTCATCTATAAAGATATAGAAAGATTATTAGATAGATAGTTAGTCATATTGAAACAAAAGACAAATAAACATATAAACAGACAAATAGATAGACATATAAACATATAGATAGATAGATAAATAGAAAGATAGATAGTAGACAGATTGAGAGACAGAAAGATAGATAGATAAACTAATAGACAGATAGTCACATAAGTAGATAATCAGATAGATAGATTAACAGATAGAAGTATGAGAGATAGTGAGCTAGACATATTGGCATATAGAAAGATAGACACATATACAGATAGATAGATAGGTAGACAGATAGAAAGATAGACAGGAAGAAAGAAAGATTATTAGATAGATAGATAGATAAAATGATAGATAGATTGATAGATAAAGAGAATTAAAGATAGATAGGTTGATAGATAGTTGCGAAGATATGTAGATTGGCAGATATACAAATAGATAGAGAAAAAGACAGATAGACAGATAGACAGTTAGATAGATCGACAAAAAGATATAAAGATAGATAGACATATAAACAGATAGATAGATAGATATATAGATAGATAGATAGATACATAGATAGATAGATAGATATAGATATACAAATAGATAGATCGATAGGAAGATATATAGATAAATACATAAAAAGATCGATAGATAGATAGATATTCACATAGTTAAATAGTCATATAGTCAGATAGACATATAGACAGATAGACATATAGAGAGATAAATAGTTAGATAGATCGACATATACTCAATTAGTCATATAGACAAATTGAAAGATAAATATATTGATAGATAGAGAGATATTCAGATAGTTAGATAGTCAGGTAGATAATTAGATAGATAGAGAGATAGAGAGATTAATAGAAAGAAAGAGAGAGAGAGAGAGAGAGAGAGAGAGAGAGAGAGAGATAGATAGATAGATAGATAGACAGACAGACAAATAGATAGATTGATGGAGAGATAAATATATAGACAGGTATACATTTACAAAGAGAGATAAGTATAAAGATAAATAGATAAACATATAAAAAAATAGACAAATAGATAGATAGATAGATATAAATATAAATAGATAAATATATTAACAAATAGACATATAGATAGATAAACAGAAAGACAATTAGACAAATAGACAAATAGATAGATAGATAGTCATATAGATATATAGAAAAATAGATAGATAGATAGATAGATAGATAGAAAGATAGACAAATATAAAGATATAAATATAAAAAAATAGATAGATAAACAGATAGATAGATAGATAGACAGATAGACAGAAAGAAAATAGATAGATAGATAGATAGTCATATAGACAGATAGATAGACATATCGATACATAGATAGATAGATATATAGTTAGATAGTCATATAGACTGATAGACAGAAAGATCAATAGATATTTAGATAGATAGATATATTGATAGACAGAAATGTAAATATAAAGATAGACAGATTGATATATAGAAAAATAAGCTTATATATAGATAGACATATATGTATATAGTCCTATAAGGAGAGGTAGATTAGCAGAAGGAAAATAAGCAGATCAGCATATAGGTAGATAGACAGATAGACATAATGACAAATAGATAGATAGATCAAATTACAAAGATACAATTTGATAGATAGATAGTTATACAGAGAGATAGAATGACATATAGATAGATAGATAAACATATAGACAAATAGACATATAGAATGATTCATCGATAAAGATATAGAAAGATTAATAGATAAATATTTAGTCATATTGACACAAAGACAAATAAACATATAAACAGACAGATAGATAGACATATAAACATATAAATAGATAGATAAATAGAAAGATAGACAGATAGACAGATAGCCAGATTGAGAGACAGAACGATAAATAGATAGACTGATAGACAAATAGTCACATAAGTAGATAATCAGATAGATAGATTGACAGATAGAAGTATGAGAGATAGTGAGATATACATATAGGCATATAGAAAGATAGACACATAACAGATAGATAGATAGATAGGTAGACAGATATGAAGATAGACAGGAAGAAAGAAAGATTATTAGATAGATAGATAGATAGATATATAAAATGATAGATAGATTGATAGATTGATAGATAAAGAGAATTAAAGATAGATAGGTTGATAGATAGTTATGAAGATATGTAGATTGGCAGATAGACAAATAGATAGAGAAAAAGACAGATAGAGAGATAGACAGTTAGATAGATAGACAAAAAGATAGAAAGATAGATAGACATATAAACAGATAGATAGATAGATATATAGATAGATTGAAAGATAGATACATAGATAGATAGATAAATAGATATAGATATACAAATAGATAGATCGATAGGAAGATATATAGATAAAAAGATAAAAAGATAGATAGATAAATATTCACATAGTTAATTACTCATATAGTCAGATAGACATATAGACAGATAGACATATAGAAAGATAAATAGATAGATAGATCAACATATACTCAATTTGTCATATAGACAAATTAAAAGATAAATAGATTGACAGATAGAAAGATATTCAGATAGTCAGATAGTCAGGTAGATAATTAGATAGATAGAGAGATCAATAGAAAGATAGAGAGAGAGAGACATACAGACAGACAAATAGAGAGATCAATAGAAAGATAGAGAGAGAGAGAGAGACAGACAGACAGACAAATAGATAGATTGATGGATAGATAAATAGATAGACAGGTATACATTTACAAAGAGAGATAAGTATAAAGATAAATAGATAAACATATAAAAAAATAGACAGACTGACAGATAGATAGATAGATAGATATAAATATAAATAGATAAATAGATTAACAAATAGACATATAGATAGATAGACAGAAAGACAATTAGACAGATAGACAAATAGATAGATAGATAGTCATATAGATATATAGAAAAATAGATAGATAGATACATACATAGAAAGATAGACAAATATAAAGATATAAATATAGAAAAATAGATTGATAAACGGATAGATAGATAGATAGACAGATAGACAAAAAGAAAATAGATAGATAGATAGATAGTCATATAGACAGATCGATAGACATATCGATACATAGATAGATAGTTAGATAGTTATATAGACTGATAGACAGAAAGATCGATAGATATTTAGATAGATAGATATATTGATAAACAGAAATGTAAATATAAAGATAGACAGATTGATAGATAGAAAAATAAGCTTATACATAGATAGACAGATATGTATATAGTCCTATAAGGAGATAGGTAGATTAGCAGAAGGAAAATAAGCAGATCAGCATATAGGTAGATAGACAGATAGACATAATGACAAATAGATAGATAGATCAAATGACACAGATACAATTTGATAGATAGATAGTTATACAGAGAGATAGAATGACATATAGATAGATAGATAGACATATAGACAAATAGACATATAGAATGATTCATCGATAAAGATATAGAAAGATTAATAGATAGATAGTTAGTCATATTGATACAAAGACAAATAAACATATAAACAGACAGATAGATAGACATATAAACATATAGATAGATAGATAAATAGATAGATAGACTAATAGACAAATAGTCACATAAGTAGATAATCAAATAGATAGATTGACAGATAGAAGTACGAGAGATAGTGAGATAGACATATGGGCATATAGAAAGATAGACACATATACAGATAGATAGATAGATAGATAGATAGGTAGACAGATAGATAGATAGATGAATAGACAAAAAGATAGATAGATAGATAAAAAGATAGACAAAATAGATAGATAAACATATAGATAGATAGTCAAATAGAGAGATAGACAGATATACAAAAAGATATAGATATATATAGATATATATATCTTTCTATCTATAGTTAGATAGATAGATAGATAGATAAAAAGTTATATATACCGATATATAAATACACAGATATATAGTTAGATAGATAGATAGTTAGTTATATAGATAGATATATAGACATAGGCACTGATAGAATGATATACATATAGATAGATTTATAGATATACAAATAGACTGATAGACATTTAGATAGAAAGATGGATAGATAGATAGACAGATAGAAAGATTGACAGGTAGAAAGAATGATTATTAGATAGATAGATTGATAAAATGATAGATAGATTGATAGATTGATAGATAGAGAGAATGAAACATAGATTGGTTGATAGATAATTACGAAGATAAGTAGATTGGTAGATAGATAAATAGATAGAGAAAAAGACAGATAGACAGTTAGATAGATAGACATATAAATAGATAAATAGATAGATAGATATATAGATAGATAGATAGACAGATAGATACATAGATAGATATATATAGATATACAAATAGATAGATAGATTGGAATATATATATATATATATATAGATAAAAAGATAGATAGTTAGATATTCACATAGTTAAATAGTCATATACTCAGATAGACATATAGACAGATAGACATATAGAGAGATAAATAGATAGATAGATAGAGAGATATTCAGATAGTCAGATAGTCAAGTAGATAATTAGATAGAGAGAGATAGAGTGATCAATAGAAAGATAGAGAGAGAGAGATAGACAGACAGACAAATAGATAGATAGATGCATAGATAAATAGATAGACAGATATACATTTACATAGAGAGATAAGTATAAAGATAAATAGATAAACATATAGAAAAATAGATAGATAGATAGATAGATAGAAATATAAAGAGATAAATAGATTAACAAATACACATATAGATAGATAGACAGAAAGACAATTACACAGATAGACAAATAGATAGATACATAGACATATAGATATAGACAAATAGATAGACAGATAGATAGACAAATATAAAGATTTAAATATAGAAAAATAGATAGATAAACAAATAGATAGATATATAGATAGATAGACAGAAAGAAAATAGATATATAGATAATCATATTGATAAATAGATAGACATATCGATAGATAGATAGATAGTTAGATAGTCATATAGACAGAAAGATCGATAGATATTTAGATAGATAGACAGAAAGGCAAATATAAATATAGATAGATTGATAGATAGAAAAATAAGCTGATACATAGATAGATATATATGTATATAGTCCTATAAAAAGATAGGTAGATTAGTAGAAGGAAAATAAGAAGATCAGCATATAGGTAGATAGATAGATAGACAGAATCACAAATAGATAGATAGAACAAAAGACACAGATACAATTTGATAGATAGATAGATATACAAAGAGATAGAATGACATATAGATAGATAGATAGACAAATAGACATATAGACAGATAGACAAATATATAGTTAAACAGATAGATATAAAAAAATGATAGATAGATAAATAGACAAATTGAGAGATTGAACAGATTGATAGATAGGTGTATAGATATATAAACAGAAATATAGATAGAAAGATGGATAGATCAACAGATAGATAGAAAGATAGACAGGCACATTGATTGATTGATTGACAAATAGTCACATAGACAAATAGTCAAATAGTAATTTAGAAAAAGTGATAAATAGACTTGATAGATAGATTGAAAGATATAAAGAGACATATATAGAAAGATAGACATATAAAAAGATAAATAGATAGATAGATAGACTGATAGATAGATAGACCAATAGACAGATTGACATATAGACTTATAAATAGATAGACAAAAAGATAAATATATAGATATATAGATAGATAGTCAGCAAGATAGATAAACTAATAGATAGATATAGATAGATAGACAAATAGTGAATATCAAGATTGATATATACACAGACATATAGATTGACAGAAATATAGATAGTTAGATAGATAGATTTAAAGATAGACAAATAGATAATTAGATAAATAGATAGATAGACAAATAGACAGATAGATATATATGATGAATAGATTTATAGATAGACAGATAGACAAATACATAAATAGATTGTTAGATAGATAAACAGATATGTAGATAGTAAATTAGATAGATAGCCAGATAGCTAGATAGATAGATAGATTGATAGACAGATAGATAGATAGACAAAAAGATTGATAGACAAATAGACATATCGACATATATATAGATAGATATATAAATAGAAAGAAAGATAGATTAATTAATTGATTGACAAATAAATAGATTGTTAGATAGATAGAAATAGAATTAGATAGATCCACAGATAGATATATAGATAGATAGATAGGTAAGTAAATAGATAGATAGATCGATTGATATATAGACACTCAGATAATTAAATAAATATATATATATATATAGACAAATATACATATAAATAGATAGGCAAATAGACATATAAACTTATATATAGATAGATATTTACAAAGATAGAAAGATAGATAGACAGATAGACAAATAGATAGATAGACATTTTTATAGATTGACAAATTGATAGATAGACAGATAGACATATTGACTTATAAACAATTAGATAGATAGGCAGATAAATAGATAGACAGATAGACATATTGACTTATAAACAATTAGATAGATAGGCAGATAAATAGATAGATAGCCAGATATACAAATCAATAGATTGACTGATAGATAGATTGATAGAGAGACACATAGTTAGATCGATAGATAGCGGAATGACATATAGATATATCGATAGTTAGACATATAAACAGATAGATACATTAACTAATAAAAAGATAGACAAATACACAGACAGACAAATAGATAGATAGATAGATAGATAGATAGACATATAGTTATATATATAGATAGATAGACAGGTAGATAGATATACATAAAGATAGATAGATAGATATATAGACAGATAGTTAGATTGTCAGAAAAATAGACAGACTTACATAGTGTCATAAAGATAGATACAAAGATAGACCTATAGACATATAGACAGAGAAATTGATTAATAGATTGAAAAATAGATAGATATATATATAGACTTATAGATAGATAAATAGATAGCCAGATAGATAGATAAATACAAAGACATATAGATAATTAGATAGATAGAAAAATAGACAGATAGAGAGATAAACAGATAGATAGATAGATAAACAGATAGATCGATAAAGATAAAAACAGATAGATATATAGACAAATAGACAGATATACAAATAGATAGATTTACAGATAGACAAATAGATAAATAGATAGATAGATAGACATATAGAAATATAGATTGACAGATAGACTAAAGACATACAGATTGATAAATATACTTAAGATAGGTAGACAAATAGTCAGATTGAAAAATAGATAGTTAGATAGATAAATAGATAAATAGATTGACAGATGACTAATTGACAGATTGATATATAGACAGATAGATAGATAGATAGGCAGATAGATAGTTAGACAAATAGACAAATAGATAGATATTAGATAAATATAAATATAGATAGAGAGACAGATATACAGATATATAGATATTCATGTAGATAGATCAACTGATAGACATATAAACATATAGACAGATAGATAGTTTAATAGATATACATATTGATAGATTGAAAAATAGACAGATATACATATAGATAGATAGGTATGTAGATAGATAGATAGATAGATAGACAGATAGATAGATAGACATATTATCATATTGACAGATTGATATATAGATAGATAGACATATATATAGATAGACACATAGACATATAGACATATAGAAAGATAGGTATATATATATATATATATAGACAAAAAGATAAATAGATGGATAGATATGTTGAATGATAGAAAAATAGATATATAGATAGCTTGATAGATAGATAGATATATAGTTTTACAGATAATAATATAGACAGATATACAGATAGACATATAGACATATAGAAAAATAGATGGATTGATAGATTGACAAAAAAATAGATGAACATATAGATTTATAGATAGATAGATAGATAATTAGAATGATAGAAAGATAGATAGACAGATACACAAATAGTAATCGAGTAAAAATAAAAAAATAGACAGATATACATATAGACAGATATTTAGATAGATAGATAGATTGATATATAGATGGACATATATAAAGTTAAAAAAATATGTAAATAGACAGATAGACAACTAGAAATATAGACAGATTGATTGATTGACAGAATGACTGAATGCAAATAGACAGACAGAGATATATATAAATAGATAAAAAAATTGATAGATAGATAGATTTACAAATAGATAGATAAAATGATAAACAAAAACAAATATATATATATAGATAGATATATAAATAGATATACATATAAACGATAGATAGATAAGTTGAAAGATAGATAGATAGATAGACAAATATATAGATTGATAGATTGACCGATAGATAGATTGATTGATTTATAGACAGATAGATAGATAGACTGATAGACATATAGACAGATAGATTGATTCATAGATAGACTGAAGACATATCGATAGATAGATAGTTAGAGAAATAGATAGATAGATTTATAGATAGACAAATAGATAGATAGATAGATAGATATACAGATAGATAGATTGGTAGGTATATAGATAGACATATAGACAAATAGATAGATAGATAGACATATAGACATATAGACAGATAGATATTTAGATAGAAAGACAGATTGACATATTGACAAATAGACAGATGGATAGATAGATAGACAGATAGATAGATTGGAACATTGACAGATAGACAGATAGATATAAAGAGAGATAGATAAATTGATAGACAGATAGATTAATTGATAGATAGTTAGATAGATAGATATATAGTTAAAAAGATAGACAAATATACAGATAGATAAATATACTAATAGACAGATAGACAGTTAGACAGATAGACAGATTGACTGATAGATAGATATATAGATAGATAGATAATTAAATAGATAGATAGATAAATAAATAAATATATATAGATAGATAGTATGATTGATAGACAGATAAATAGATATATAGATAGATATATATATAGACGGACAGATAGACATATACACATGTATACTTATAGATAGATAGACATATAGAAAGATTTATAGATAGTCTTATAATGACATAGATAGATAGAGTGATAGGTAGATAGATTGATAAATAGATAAACATATAGAGAGGAAGAAAGAAAGGCAAATAGATAATAAATTTTTTATCTCGCGATAACTCTCGGCGAAAACCCTTGCTAGGCGAAAACTCGGCGATAACTCGGCAAAAATTCTCCTGCGGTTTTCTTTTGATTTCTCTCTCGTGATTTACCTTAAATTAACTGTTATGTAAATTGCTTCGTGTATTGCTATTTTATTTAACTTCTCTCGTGTTTTCTATAATGTTTTCATCTGGCGAATATCTTGGAAAAACTGTTAATGTGGATTGTTGGGTGAAATATCACGTAAATTGCTCAGTGAACTGCTATTGTATGTTATATTTGTAAAGCATTATTATCAGTAATTGCTAGTTTTTACGCAACGAAGTGTTCATTGATTCTCTCACGAAATTAAGCATATTTATAAAAAAGGAAAACGGTAATGGGCATGAAGTAATACCGGCGAGCAGGAACAACAACACGCGTAAAAGATATTAAGCTAGTAGAAGCCGGAAGCCTTGGTTCCTCTCACGTTTTTTTCCTGTGTTATTAAGTCTTTTGTGATTTATGTGCAAATACTAAGTTTTCTGGAGTAAATGGGTATTAAGTCTTCTGGGATTTCCTGTGTTATTAAGCCTTGGTTCCTCCAGAAATTAGTTTTCTGGAGAAAACGGTTCGGCGAACAGTTGTGGGAATTTCTGTGCTAACTGCTCTGGGATTCACTGTTCGAAAGTGTAAGTTTATGTCTAGATTGTGACTCAACTACTGTTTAAACCTAGTCCAAAACAAGATGAGTATGGAAAAATCTAACTTATGTTTAAATAAGTCGTTTGCTTCGATGGTAAAGGGAACCGTGCCGATTTCACGTATCCAAGGGAACAAAAACGGGCTCCCGGCCATCATCTTCTCAGCTGAGGAATCTCGTAGGCTTTTAGAGCCATTCGAATACACGCTCGTTGGTACGTTCTCTCACGGTAGGCCTCATGCGATTAGAGTTCAGAAATTCATTGACAATTTAAAGCTCAAGGGGAAGGTGAAATTTGCTGATTTCGATGCCAAGCATGTCGTGCTCCAATGCTCTCTATTAGAAGATCAATATCGTCTATGGCAGCGCGGATTATGGCAAGTTGATGGCTTCCCCATGCATATACTAAAGTGGAAAAAGGAGTTTACTCCTCTTGAAGAGCCGCCTATAGCTCCGGTATGGTTAACATTGCCTTATTTGCCACTTCATCTCTTCTCTGAATCATCTCTCTATGCAATTTCATCGTGCTTGGGTAAGCCCATGTTAAGAGATAAAGCCACAAGAACCGTGTCTAGGCCGAATAAAGCACGTGTATGTGTCGAGCTAAACCTCTTAACTAAACCGCCTGATAAAGTATGGATAGGTAGTGGGGAAGGGGAACAAGCCGAGGGGTATTGGCAAACTATCATCCCCGAAAGCTTCCCTTCCTACTGTACAAAGTGTAAGAGGCTCGGGCATGATATTTTATCGTGCAAGGTGGGGAAAGAAGACGGGCAGAAGCATGAGGGAGGAGGTAGGAAGGAGATGCAATGGGTAAGGAAAGAGGAGGCTTCGGTTCTAAATATCCAGCCGAAGGGATATCTGAATAATGGAATAATTTCAAGCATCCCTCCAGATTATCCAAACATTACCCAGGATGAAGGAACCTCGAAAGAGCAGAACGTGGGGATAGAGAATGAGGTTAGCTTAAATAAAGGATGGGAGGAGGTAAAACACAAGAGAAAATATAAAAAAAAGCATCTAAAACAAGAAATGTATTGAAAGAAAGTCTTGATGATGATGCGTGGATAGATGAGGATCTTTTGGATTTTCCTGAAGAAGATTTGGTAATTTTCAGTTGCCCTTCAATTCATAATAGTGAAGAATCTCAAGAAGAGCCTGAGGCGAAAGCTAAGGATGATATATATATTTATAATGAAGATTGGGGGAATCTTTCGAGAACCAAATCCATGGAGGCCCTAAAGCAAATGGCCATGGTGCTTGGAAAGCAGGTAAAATATAAGGAGATTAGGTATGAATTTCCTCACACTCCTAAAACAGTAAGAAACTCAAAAAAATATGCTAATAGCTCTTATGAATCTAAGAGCACAACTCGAGCTCAAGCTAAATTCGTTTGTAATGGATAGATGCCTATATTGGAATGTTAGGGGGTTAGCTAATAGCCACACGATAAATAGGTTAAGACTTTTAATTAAAGAACACAAAATCTCACTACTGATTATTGCAGAACCAATGGTTATGCAAGATCAACTAAATAAATATAGAGAAATTTTAGGATTTAATAAGGCGTATGCTAATCTAAATAGTAAACTCTGGATTTTATGGCACAATAAATTGAAAATTGAAATAATAAAAGATACTGAACAAATAGTACATTTCAAATTAGATAAGAACACAAATCAAATAATCTCAGCAGTTTATGCAAAAAATGACAAACAATCTAGGTTGGCCTTATGGGAAGAAATGAAAGATATAGCAAGTAGAAATTTACCTTGGTTTATAGGAGGCGACTTTAACATAATTAGAAGCCCTCAAGAAAAGAAGGGAGGCAAACCGCCGGATAAGGTAGCCATGAAACATTTTAACGATACAATAGCCATTACGAATCTAATGGAAATTGATTTCACCGGCTCAAGATATACCTGATGCAACAATTGGAAAAAAAGAGGAGTTATCTGGGCCCGACTGGATAGGATTATGTGTAACATAAAGTGGGTCACCTCACAAGGGATTATGGGGCTTAGACACCTAAATAGAACTTGCTCTGACCATAGCCCCCTGCTTATTACGATTCAAAGTAACCAGGGTAATACATCTAATTTTAAATTTCAAAATATGTGGGTAAAGCATGCGAGCTTTGCAGGACTCGTCAGAGAGTCCTGGAAAGAACCAGCAGAGGGTAAACCGATGCAAGTTCTATCAATTAAACTTCTGAGGCTAAAAGCTTGTTTAAAAACATGGAATAAAGAGGTTTTTGGAAAATTAAATCAGGAGCTAAAAAACTTAGAGGAAAAAGTAGCCAAGCTGGAGGACGATTTTGACTCCACGAATAACTATGAAACTCGGATAGAATTAAGCAAGGCTAAAGGAGAATTGAGATTGAAATTACACATGGAAGAAATTTATTGGAAACAACGAGCAAAAATAAAATGGTTAAAGGATGGGGATCGCAATACTAAAATTTTTTATAATATGTCTAAAATAAAATCTCAAAAAAATAAAATTAAAGGTCTAATAAATAAAGAAGGGAAATGGGTAGAAGAGGAAAAGGAAATAGGTGCTCTCTTTAAAAATTTATTTGAAAATCAGCTATGTAGTCAGTCAAGTAGGACAGATAATTCTCTAATACAAGAGATCAGGATGACCATTATGGAAGCTCAGAACCAATTAATGGAATGGATCCCAGAAGAACCAGAAGTCAAAGAAGCTGTCTTTAGCCTGGATAAAGATAGTGCTGCAGGACCTGATGGTTGGAACAACTATTTTTATCAGGTAAACTGGAACACGATTAAAACTGAGCTAGTCCCTGCAATTGCAAGTTTTTTTGTAGGGGCGGAAATTCCAAAATCATGGGCAAAATCTTATATAGTACTAATTCCTAAAAAAGAATCACCACAGAAATGTGAGGATTATAGACCAATAAGTTTATGTAATGCTATGTATAAAATATTGGCCAAAATATTACAAAACAGGCTAAGCTTAATCTTACCTACTATAATATCTCAGGAACAAACTGGATTTGTTAAAAATAGATTAATGATTGATAATATAAAACTTGCATCAGAAATGATGAAAGAAATAGGTGGTAAAGCTAGAGGAAAAAACTTAGTGGTCAAACTAGATCTATCGAAAGCCTTCGATAGAGTGGAATGGGATACCCTTTGCTTTGTGTTAAGAAGTTTCGGCTTCTCTGAGCTGATCATAGATTTAATTTATAGATGTAGTTCAAGCACCTGGGTAAGAGTCCTGGTAAATGGTAAGTTAAGTGAGGAATTTAAACCAAATAAAGTTTAAGGCAAGGGGATCCGTTATCCCCCCTTCTTTTTTGATATATATATAGAACTATTAATACGAAACTTGAACAAGAAAATATCTTAAGGTAAAATAATGTCATCCAGACAACCAAGGAATACACCCAGAATAGGTTGTTTAGCATACGCAGATGACTTTATAATATTTACTAATGCTAGCACAAAGTCTTTAATGAATCTTATGGATCTTCTGCAAATATTTGAAAAAGAAACAGGATAAATGGTTAATAAAAGTAAATGTCAGTTTATGCTTGCAAAAAATGCAAAACCAAAGTTAGTAGATAAAATATAAAATATCACAGGTTTCACGGAAATTAAAGGGGCATTAATGTATCTAGGTTGTCCGATATATGAGGGGAGGTTGAAGGAAGAATATCTAACCTACCTTCAAGACAAATTAAGAAAGAAAATAGCAGGATGGAAAGAAGAGCTCCTTGGATTTGGGGGGAGAATTAAGTTGCTTTCACATGTATTACAAAGCACATTCACACACATTTTATCAGTGATACATCCCCCAAAAAAATTTATTAAAAAACTCGAATCAGAAATGGCAAACTTCTTATGGGGTAAAAAACAAGGCAGAAATAAACTACACTGGAAGGACTGGAAAAGTATCTGTTATCCGAAAGAGGAAGCAGGCCTAGGTCTTATGAGCCTTCAGGACTCGGCAGCTGCCTGGGACTGTAAAAGCTGGTGGAGTCTTAAAGAAAGTGATAATCTATGGGCTAAATATATGCGGGTAAAATATTTAGATAATAAAAATAAGACTTCTAAGAAAGCTTCAAACAGTTGGAAGTCAATGGAAAAACAAAAAGAGATAGTAGACTCACACTATATACTAAAAAAGAGTGGCTGGAAATGGACGTTAACACCACAAGGAAACTTTTCTCTCAAATCGGCAAAAGATTTGGTTAGAAAGAAAAAAACCGGTGCAGACTCTATTTAAATGGGTATGGCAAGAAAATGTCCAGCAAAAAATGCGCTCCTTCACATGGAAGGCATTATTGAACGCCATACCGGTAGATAGAAATGTACAAAAGAAAGGGATAAACATGGCTTCAAGATGCGAATGCTGTTCTCAAGCGGTTGAAACAACTGATCACTTGCTCTCGAATGGCCCCATTGCAGCAGAATATGGAGAGAGATGGAAGGGAAAAAAAGAATATGTAAAATAAAGATGGATTAATAGATAAAGTAAAAAAATGGGGAAAAGTAAACATGAAAAGCCCCGCCAGGAAATGGCTTAGTCAGAAACTGCCGCATCTAATTATCTGGTGCATTTGGAAATCTAGAAACAAAAGTAAATATGAAAATATAAGGATGAACTTAACAGAAATTATAAAAGATATTAAAAAGGAAATATATAATATAACAATAATAAAACTGATAGTAATATAGGATTTGGAACAAGAAAAGAAGCTTGAGAATGAATGGTATCTCACATACAAAGTGATAAAACACCAATGGGCTAAATGTATATAGTGGAATGCTCCGCCAGTTGGTAAACTTTCACTTAATACGGATGGTAGTTTTAGCAGGGACACTGGAATAGCAGGAAGAGGTGGGGTAATAAGAGATCATACAGAGACAGTACAAAGAGCATTTACCAGAGCTAGTAGGGCATCCTCGGTGTTAGAATCAGAAATGAGAGCATTAAAATCAGGGTTAGAGATATGTAAGAAGCTAAATTTTAAAAACAATGTAGTTCAGGTAGACTCAAAATTACTAGTTGATATGGTAATAAATAAGAAAATATTATTGAGATATGAAGAGGATCTAGAAGTTATTCTTAATCTTCTGGGAGAACTGAAGGCCTCAATAACACATATATATAGAGAAGCCAATAATCTAGCGGATTGTCTATCTAAAATAGGCACCACCAGAGGAAATATAGATTATAATGAGAAATTCATGCCAAATAAACTAAAAGGAATAACATGTCTAGATAAAATGGGGTTTCCTTATATAAGAACAAATAAACAGATCATGAAGATATGACAGATGGAGCTAAATGGATATATATGAAGGAGATCCCATAGTAGTATATATTAATTCTGCATTTCGGCAGAATGGTACATAGCTATACTGAATGGTTGTTAAATTAATATGTATGTAATTTAGAATTTCTGCATATCCAAAACACCTGCTAATTCCGCATTTTGGCAAAAGTCGATAATCTCTGTAGAAAGGTTGTTTTTAATTTTCTTTACAGGACAATATATATTCTGTCCTTTCCTTGGAGTATGTTAAAGGGGAGTAATCGTTAAAAATGGATTTATGTTGTATTAGTTTAATCAAGAATAAGGCTAGTAGGGGGTAAAGTTCTGGTAGGCACGGTTGTTATTTCTTTGTTTTCTCTTTGGTTTTGTTCTAGGATCAACAGTGAATACGCGATGAAGGAAGAAGGCTGGAATCTCGTGAAGATTTGAGCCAGACGCACAGGGGAAAGGAGGGATAGTTGCTGTCTGTTGCTGCCCCCTGTTGCTGTCAGGAGTACTCCCGCTGCTGAGACAAATATAACCACTGGAGTGGAAAGACTCCCTGCTGATACAGAGAGCGGCTTCTTTGTAATATTGGCTAGGGTTCATCTCATAAGACAGAAAGATGAGGGAATGGAAAAGATAAGAGACTCATATCTTAAAATATCCCTGGTCCTG
>JAREIK010003014.1:79605-90077 GCA_029783825.1 Sapria himalayana
AGTATATCCTTCTCAACGACTGATCACAGTGACATAGTAAAATTATTGTTGTTATTGTTGCCAATCTACAATGAATGCAAAGTTTGATAAGTTTTTTGATTATGAAAAATTATCACTAAATTAATAACCCTCAAAAATATATATATTAATCTAGTGAACTAAGATCCATATTTTACTCAACTTTAAATCAACTTTGTCATGATACTTAAAATTAAGTTATTTAGGTTGGTAACTCTTACCAATTACATATTATGCAGTTCTTAGATATTAATGAGATTTTGACATCATATGTCCCGGCATGTTTGAATCCGATCTAATACGATTAGTACCAAAACCATTTTGATAACCTAATAAAATCAAACCAATTTTAAACATAAGGGTAGTACCATTACTTATCTTGTTTTAATAATGTCACCTAATGTACTTCTACTTTGGTAGAACCCATATTAAGGTGATAAAAGGTTTGACAAGTGTTTAAATATGGATGTCATGTTAACTTTAAATTTAATGTGAGGGATCATGATTGATTTTAAGTTTCAATTAATAGATCTAATCATATATCTAGTATCACCTAATCATGTAACATCATACATAGTATCTCATACATGCATATAATAAACTTGTCACAGTACGGCCTTAATCGAGATTGATCTCCATAAGCTAATATGAAGATCAATAGCAATTCCTAGGTAGTAATAAGCAGCTCCATGAAATGGATTTGACCACCAACTTGCGGATACACACGTAGCTCTTCCATCATCATGGTTTGATTGCATGACTTCAAATAGCTTACATTGTCTCTCTTGTTTTATTACAATAATTATAAGATTTCAATAAAACAAAAATGGCATGCAAGCCATATTTAATAATTATAATCCTTAAAAAACAAAAATAATAATCTACCAAACACATTGGTTAAAAAGGGCATACTATGCACCATGTGAAGCAAAATAACATGCAAAATATATAATGTTAACATATAGAAAAATAATTTGTATTAAAAGAAATAAATTATAATAGTCATGTATTTAAAAACAATTAAATTTATAAGGTGTTATGCAGCGCTATTATGGTGGGTCCGCTAGCGAGTTAGCAGATAGGGTCAATGGGGGCCACCCTCATGGGGTTGGAAGCAGCAACCTAGAAAAAAAAATTAAATTTCCATTTATCTCATCAATAAATTTTCTTTGATCTCATCAATGATTTTTCATTAATCTAATCAATAAATTTTCATTGATCTCATCAATAAATTTTCATTAATCTCATTAATAAATTTTCATTGATCTATCAATAAATTTTCATTGATCTTATTAATAAATTTTCATTAATCTTATCAATAAATTTTCATTGATCTTATTAATAAATTTTCATTAATCTTATCAATAAATTTTTATTTATATTATCGATAAATTTTTTTTGATCTTTTAAATAAATTTTAAATATGCCAAAAACAATCAAAATCACATTAAAACAATATATTATGTAATCTCATTACACATAGGGCTTATTTTGGTACCACCATTAACAATCACTGATAAATTAAAATTGATATATGAATTTATTCCATTTATTAATCTGATTAAGACAGAGCTATACTCATATATCATACTATTAAACACTTTAATGGCAATATCCCATTCGGATTATCAATCAAACTAACGATTCCTTTTAGGTTTTGAATTCAAACAATTAAAACCTTAAAAAAACCTATTAACTATGTCATTCACAAAAGCCATAATATCACATAAATTCAAAAATACAAATCATGCCAAAATCATATACATAACATACATACGATGAAATATGGCATTATTGCTTTTTATGAAAACACAAGTTCCTATTATACCACTATTAGGATTTATCGGGCAGAATATCCTTTCTAACTGGAACATAAACACGTTGCAATTTATAATTTTTTTATCTCTTAATCCATCAAGGATCACATGCGTTTCAAAAAAACATGAAGGAAGGGTAAACAAAACTTACCTCTTGTAGATCGATTTGTCAAGCCTTCAAAGTGTGCATCCTTGTTTATTCAGATCTTCAAATGTGCTACCTTTCTGAAAAATGATCATCCTCTACAAGTATCCACACACGAAAATATAATGTACAATCTTGTTGAATGCTAGTTCAGATTCATCTTCTCAAAAAAAATAGTTTATTTCTATTTTATAAAAGATGACTAATTGTATCAAATATGTCTCACATATATATATATATATACATGTCTACTAGAGTTTTAGTCATAAATAAATTTAATATTACTATATTTTTAAAACTCTTTTAAATAATAACAACTTAAATTCAAATCCTTAAAAATCCCTTTTAAATAAATTTATACATTGAAACTTAAGTTCATTGTAACAAATTATTTATTAAATTAAATCATGAATTTAAACTTTCTTATAATTAATTTCTAATTTAAATAATAACTAATTGTTATTTGTAATTTAATAAAATATCATCATTTTAAATTACTACATAGAGTTAAAAATCATAACCATTATTATTTGTTCTTAATGTGCAACTCTATAGGTTCAATTAATATTGGTAGTAGGCTTAAATTAAATTTTGATCTGACAAGTCATAAATGGTCTCGAGTAAGATATTACAACAACTCAAGTTAAATGAAAAACTTATGATCTGAGACAACCTTAATATAGCTAATAACATAATCCTTTTGTCTCATGATATCTTGATAGAATATAAGGCATGCAAAAAGTCATCCATATATCGTTCTATCATTATTAGTCAAAACCCAATTTGACTGACTAAACAAATAATATTGATCACCATCAATTCATTTGAGCACGACCATGCATTTCTCAGTCTCAATTATCGAGGATACCTAGAGATATCTCTCTTTTAATAAGTGGGGTAATTTCCATCTATATCACTAATATCACACTACATAATTCTTATAATATTTAAATATAACCTTTATAGTCATTAAGATTAAGACAATGTTAGATTATATCAAAACTATAATATTCCATATGTTGAGAACTATAGGGATCACATGTCAACGGATTTAAAAACATTAACTTTTATAAATTAACTTAAGACTTTGATCCATGATTTAATCTCAAGATGGATCTGTCCAATATTTATTCTCATCAAATAGATATAAAATTGATTTGTATCTCATACACAAATTCATCCCATGAATATGAATAAAACTTTATACTAATCTTAATTTATTGTTATTCCTATTAAAATAAACAATAAAATACATTTAGAAAAATTAATAAAATTTATTCAAGGATATTATATATAATAAACATGCAAATCATCATAATAATTAATTCTCATATATAGTCAAATTACCATGTCCATACGATAGACCTATAGAACTTTTACTAACAATACATAGTCAGATAGACAGATAGACAAAAAATAGACAAATTGATAAATAGACATATAGATAGATATACAAATAGATAGATAGATAGATATACAAATAGATAGATCGACAAATAGATAGATAAAATCGATAAATAGATGAATATACATATTGACAGATAGTACGATATTCATTTAGTCAGATAGACAAATAGACAAATAGATAGATAAAAAATAGATAGATTGATAGATTTATAGGAAGACCAATAGATTGATCAAGTAATAGATAGATAGATAGATAGATAAAAAGAAAGAAATATAGACAGATAGATATATAGAAAGAAAAAAAAATAGCTAGATAGATAGATAGGTAGATAGTCAAATATAAAGATAGGAAGATAGATAGATTTACAAATAGACAGATAGAAAGATAAACATGTAGATAGACAAATAGATAGACAGATAGATAAATAGATAGATACATAGATAGACAAATAGAGAGAAAGATAGATAGACAGATAGATAGACTAATAGATATATAGATAGATAGATATATAGAAAGACAGATAGATAGATAGATAGACAGGTAGACAGATAGTCAAATAGACATAAATAGAAGATAGATAAACAAATAGATAGATAGATAGATAAAAAGATATAAAGATAGATAGATAATATACATATCAACAAATAGATAGATAATAGATAGATGGATAGATAGATAGACAGATAGTAAGATAGTCAGATAGACAAATAGAGAGATTGAAAAATAGATAGATAGACAGATAGATAGTTAGTTATTTAGATAAATAGATAAACAGATAAATAGATAGATATATAAATAGATTAACAGATAGGAAGATGGATAGATAAAAAGATAGATAGATACATAGACATATAGATAGATAGTTAGATAGTCAGATAGATAGATATATAAATAGATAGACAAATAGATAAATAAACAGTTAAATAGATAGATAGATAGATCAATAGATGGAAAAATTGACAGATAGATAGGTAGTTAGACAAATAGACAAATAGATAGATAGATAGACATATAGATAGATGAACATATAGAGAGATAGACAGAAAGACATATATATAGATAGACATATAGACAAATATATAGATCAACAAATAGATAGATAATAGATAGATGGATAGACAAATAGACAGATAGTAAGATAGTCAGATAGAAAAATATAGAGATGGAAAAATAGATAGATAGACAGATAGTTAGTTAGTTAGTTAGATAAAAAGATAAATAGATAGATATATAAATAGATTAACAGATAGGAAGATGGATAGATAAAAAGATAGATAGATACAAAGACATATAGATAGATAGTTAGATAGTCAGATAGATCGATATATAAATAGATAGACAAATAGATAAATAAATAATTAAATAGATAGATAGATAGATCAACAGATGGATAAATTGACATATAGATAGGCAGTTAGACAATTAGAAAAATAGATAGATAGTTAGATATATAATAAGATATACATATAGAAAGATAAATAGCTATATAGATCAATAGATAGATATATAGAAAAATAGATAGATATACAAATAGATAGTTAGAAAAATAGATAATTAGATAGATAGATAGACAAATAGATAGATACATTTAGACATAAATAAAGATAGAGAGATAGATAGATATATAAACATATAGATAAATAGATAGATAAATAGATAGATAGAAAAATAGATAGATATATAGATTGACAAATAGATTGATAGACAGACAGACATATAGATATATAGATAGACATATATAGATTGACAAATAGATAGATATACTAGTAGATTTATAAACAGATAGACAAACAGATTGATTGACATATAGATAGAAGATAAATAGACAGATAGACAAAAAGTCACATAGATAGATATACAGATAGACATATAGTTAGATAGATAAATAGATAGAAAGGTTGACAAATAGACAAATTGACAGATTGACAAATAAATAGATAGATAGATATATAGATAGATTGATTAAGAGATAGACAAAAAGTCAAAAAGATAGACAGATAGATAGACATATAGATAGATAGTAAGATAGATAAATAAACAAATAGACAGATAGTTAAATTGTTGGATAGATAAATAGATAGACAAATATATAGATTGAAAGATAAACAAATAGATAAATAGACAGATAGCCAATAGCTAGATAGACAGATAGATTGATTGACAAATAGAGAGATAGATGGATAGGCATATAGACAGGTAGATAGAGAGATAGAGAGATAGATAGATAGAAAAATAAACAGATAGACAAACAGATTGATAAATAGCTAGTTTAATAGACAGATAGATAGATAGATAAATAGATTTATTGATTAATAGATAGATAGATTGATATCTAGATAGCCAAATCATGAGATATATATATATATATATATGTGTGTGTGTGTGTGTGTGTGTGTGTATGTATGTATGTATATAAAGATAGATGAATATATAATTAAAAAGATAGAGTAATTGATTGATTTATTTATTTATTGAATGATTGATTGATAAATAAATATATAGATAAATAGATAGATAATATATATATATATATATATATAGTTAGATAGATTGATAAATAGAAAGATAGAAAAATAGGTAGATAGATAGGTAGATAGTTATAAAGATAAATATAAAGACATATACACAAATAGATAGATAAATAGACATATAGATAGATTTATAGATAGATAGATAGATAAATAGGTAGATAGGTAGATAGACAGATAGATAGATAGATAGATAAATAGGTAGATAGGTAGATAGACAGATAGATAGATAGATAGATAGATAGATAGACATACAAATAGACAGAAAGAATGATATATAGATAGATAGATAGATAGATAAAAGATATACATATTGATAAATAGACAGATAGACAAATAGACAAATAGATATATAGATAGAAAGACAAATAGATATAGAGAGAGATAGACAAAAAGACAAGTAGATAGATATATATATTGATAGATAGAATGATAGAAATATAGATAGTAAACAGATAAATTGACAGATAGACAGAAAGGTTGGTCGACATTTAGGCAGATTCATAGATAGACAAATATATAAATCAGCTGATAAATAGTAATACAAATAGACAAACAGACAAACAGATAGATATGTAGATAAACAAATGGATAGATTGATAGATTGATAGATTGATAGGAAGAATGATAAAATATCGAGAGATAGATAAATAGACTAATAGACATATAGAATGATAGACATATAGATAGATATAAAGATAGATAGGAAGATAGATAAACAGATAGGCATATATGTAAATCGGCAGATAAGAAGATAGACAGATAGATGGATAGACAGATAGACAAATAGACAGATTGATTGATTGATAGATAGATAGACAGATAAACAGATAGACTTAATATACAAATAGACTTGATAGACATAGAAATATAGACAAATAGATAAATAGATAGATATATAGACAAATAGATAGGTAGATAGATAGATAGAATGATAAATATACAGATAAATAGACTGATAAATAGACAGATAAATAGATAGATAGACATATATACAATTATAAAGTTAGACAGGTAGACAGATAGGCATATAGATAGATATAAGATAGATAGAAAGATAAAAAGATAGATAGATAGTTATGTATATTATATAAAGATAGATAGATATATAGAGATACACAAAGACATATATAGAGATAGACAGATAACCAGATAGTAATATAAATAGAGAGACAAATAAACATTTAGACTTATAAATAGATAGGCAGATAGACAGATTGACAGATAGATAGATACACAGATAGATAGATACATAGATAGACAAATAGATAGATAAAAAGATATATAGATAGATAGAAATATCATTAGACAGATAGATAGATAGACAAATAGATCGAAAAAAAAAGATAGATAAATTGTTAGATAGATACATAGATAGATAGACAGATATACAAATAGACAAATAGAGAGATAGACAAATAGAAAGATAGATAGAAAGATAAAGAGATATATATACAGACACAAATCAATATATATATATATATATATAATTATATATAAACATATACACATATAGATAGATTTATTATAAGATAAATAGACATATATCCAGATATATATATATATAAATAGATAGATAGAGAGAGAGACAAATAGACATGTCTACTGATAGATAAATAGATAGATAGACAGACATATAGATAAATAGAGAGATATAAAGATGAATAAACTAATAGACAGATAGATAGATTGATAGATTGACAAATAGATAGAAAAAAAGATAGACAAATAGACAAATTGAAAGAAAGACATATAGACAGATAAATAAATAGACAAATAGGCATATCGACATATCAACAGAAAGAAAGAAAGAAAGATAGATAGATATATAGTCAGATAGTCTAATTGATAGTAAGATAGATAGATAGACAAATAGATGGATAGATAGATATATATATATGTAGTTAGACAAATAGACAGGTTGATTGATTGATTGATAGTGTAATAGATAGATAAACAAATAGATAGATAGACATATAAATAGATTGACAGATAAATAGATAGACAGATAGACACATAGATACATAGCTAGATAAATAAACAGATAGATAGATTGACAGATAGTCATATAAACATATATATAAATATATAGATAGAGAGATAGATAGATAGAAAGATAGATATTTAGATATATAGACAGATAGATAGATAGAAAAATAATCAAATATATATATATATAGATTGACATATATACCGATTTACAAATAAACAAATAGATAGATAGTCAGATGGACAGATAGACAGATAGACAAATAAATAGATAGATAGAATAATAGATATACATAAAGTAAGATAGATAGATAGATAGATTAAAAGATAGAGAGATAGATAGATAGATAGATAGATAGTCTGGTAGTCAAATAGATAGATAGTAAAATAGACAAATAAATAAATAGTTAGATAGATATATATATATGTAGATAGATAATCAAATAGTCATATAGAAGGATACACAGATAGACAGATAGACATATATATATATATATATATATATATATATATATATATATATATATATATAGTTAGTTAGATAGATAGACAAATATACAGATAGATAGATAAAATTATGATAGATAGATAGTTAGATAGATACATACATACATACATAGACAGATAAAAATATAGACAGAAAGATAGATAGATAGATTGATTCTTAGATAGACAGATAGACACATAGACACATAGATATATATAGACAGCTAGACAAATTGACAAATAGACATATTGATAGATTGATATATTGATAGATATAAAGATAGACAGATAGAAAGATAGACAGAGAGTTAGTTTGACAAATATACAAATAGACATATAGACATATTGACAGGTAGATAGATAGGCAGGTAGATAGATACACATATAGACGCATATATAGATTGACAAATAGATAGATAGGTAGATAAACATATAAACAGAAAAGCACATAAATATAAAGATAGATATATAGATAAATAGATAAATAGATACATAAATAGAAGATAGATAGATAGTCAGATATTCAAATAGACAGATAGACAAATAAATAGATAGACATGTAGACAGATAAAATGATAGTCAGTTAGTTAGATATTTAGATAGAAAGATTGATAGATAGTCAGAAGACAGACCAATAGATAGATAGATAAATTGACAAATAGACCGATAGATAGAGAGATAGAAGATATTTAAATAGATAGACACATATATAAATAGACAGATAGACAAATAGATACATAGGAAGATAGATAAAGAGATAAACAAATAGATAAATAGATAGAAAGATAAATAGATGCATAGACAGATAGACTACTAGAAAGTTAGACAGATATATATATATATATATACACACACACACACACACACACACACACACACACAAATAAAAGATAGACAAATATGTAGATAGATACATAATTAGATTAAAAGATTGAGTTATAAATATATAGATAGATAGGTAGATTGACAGATAGATAGATAAAAATAGATAGATTGATAGATACACAGATAGACAGATAGCTAGATAGATAGATAGATAGAAAAATAGATAGATAGGTAGATAGACAGATATACATATAGACAGCTATAAGATAGACACATAGATCAATATGTAGATAGGTAGATAGGCGGATATGACAATTAGAGAAATAGATAGATAAATTGATAGATATAGAGACAAATAGATTGATAGATAGATAGATTGATAGATAAATAGACATATAACGAAATTATTAGCTAGATAGATAGATAGATAGACAGATAGATAAAAAAGATAGATAGACAGATAGGACATATAAACATATTGCAGATAAATAAATAGATAATAAATAAAGATGGATATATGAAGACAGATAGACACATAAAAATATAATATAGACATATAGATTATAGATATATAGATAGATAGATAGTAGATAGACATATAGACAACTAGCCAAATAGGTAGTTAGACAAATAATAAATATAATATATAGAAAGAAAGATAGACAGGAGATTGATAGATAGATAGACAAATAGACAAATAATATAAACAAATAAACACATATATAGATAGACAATAGACATATAGATAGAACAGATAGATAGATAATACACAAATATATAGATGAACAGATAGACAGATAGATATAATGATAGATATATAGACGGAAAGACAGATAGTAGATAGACTAATTGACATATAGACTGATATATAGATTTAAAAATAGACTGAAATATAGATAAACACATAGCTAGATAGCCATATACGCTGATAGATACATAGATAGATAGATTTATTGACATATATATACTATATATATATATATATATATATATATACATAAATAGTCATTTAGATAGTTAGGCAGAAAGGATATTAAATATATATATATATATATACATAGAGAGAGATAGACAGATAAAGAGATAGACACCTAGATAGATTATAAGATAGACAGATTGCTATATATATATATATATATATATTATATATATACAGATAAAAAGATATACAGATAGATAGTTAGATAGATAGATAGATAAACAGATATATATATATATATATGATATATATATATATATAATATAATATATATATA
>JAREIK010003015.1:0-42860 GCA_029783825.1 Sapria himalayana
TCAAAGGTTACAATCTTTAAAAATGTGAAAAAATAATAAAAAATAATTTTTTGTTATTTTATCTTTTAAATAAAACCTATAGACCATTAAATGCTTACTTACTTAAATTAGAAAGCTCATAAACCCCGAAACCCCTAAATACATAAAGATTTTAACATCTATATACTACTTAATAAATAATAAATCTCATTTTTATTTATTTAGTATACTTTTAAATATTCATTTTAATTTCATAGTTAAATTTTTTAAAAAAATTAATTACAAAATAAATTTCGAGTCAGACAAATATATTAAATAATTTATTTTTAATCAAAAAAAATATAAGCTGATAAAAAGAAGGAAAAAATTTAAAAATTAAATATTATTATTTAGTAATATATTTTGATTTGTTTTTGAATCATTTTGTGTTATGTAAATATATTTTAATTAATATTTATATTATTAAAAAAATTTTATTAATTTAATTTTTGATCATTATTATAATATCTATCATTAAAGTAATTTATATTGAATTTATATGATATATAATTAGTAATATTAAAATAATTATCCATAGTATTCACATTTGAAAAAATTTTAAAAATTATTTTATTTTTAAAGGTTATAACCTTTGAAAATAAGAAAAAATCAAAAAAAAAATTATTTTTATTATATACATAAAATCAATAAACCACTAAAAACCTAAAAACATAAATGATAAACTCCTAAACGACAAAACTCCTAATAATCAAACCATTAAACCTGGATACCACATATAATAAATCATAAATTATTTTAATTTATATTCATTATAATTTAAATATTCATTTTAATTATTTATTAGTTTTTTTTTATAGAAATATTAATTACAAATAAAATAATGACAGTGACAACTATAATTTTAATAATTTATTTTTTAACAAAAAAAAAATATAAGCTTATAAAAAGAAGTAAAAATTTAAAAAAAATTATTATTAGTAATATATTTTACTTGGATTTTGAATCATTATATATAGGTTTTGCAATTATATTTTAATTGCTATCAATCTTATTAAGAATAGTTTATTAATTATTATTTGATCGATTTTATAATATATAACAATAAAATTACTTATATTGAATTTAAATGTCTTATAATTATTAAGATTATTTATAACTAAATATTATATTTACTTTTGAAAAAAAATTTAAAAATTATTAGATTTTCAAGGGTTATAACTTTCAAAAATGATAAAAAATCACAAAAATAATTTTTTATTATATTATTATTAAAAAAACTTATAAACCACTAAATGCCTAAACATTTAAATCTTAGACTCCTAAACCCTAAAGCCTAGAAATACTTTAAGCGTTTAAATTAGTATACTCTAAATAATAAATAATAAATCTCATTTTTATTAGGATCATTTTATAATTTTAAATATCATTTAATTATTTATTATTTATTTTTATAGAAATATTAATTACAAAATAAATTTAGGAGACAGATATATTATAAATATTTTATTTTATCAAAAAGATATAAAATTATAAAAAGAGGCAAAATTTTTAAAACAAAATATTATTATTTAATAATTTATTTTAATTTAATTTTGAATAATTTTAGATTTTGCAATTTTATTTTAATTAATATCATTCTAATTAATAATAGTTTATTAATTTATTTATTGATCATTCTTATAATATCTATTAATAAAATTATTTATATTGATTTTAAATTATATATAATTATCAAGCTTATTATTACTAAATATTATATTCAGATTTAAAAAAAAAATTAAAAATTATTATATTTTCAAAGGTTATAACCTTCAAAAATTAGATAAAATCACTTAAAGCATAAACACTTAAATGACTAAACCCAAAAACACCTAAATACTTAAACCATTAAACTGTATATCCTGAATAAAAAATAATAAATCTCAATTTTATTTGTATTCATTATAATTTTAAATATATATTTTAATTATTTATTAGTTATTTTTATAGAATTATAAATTACAAAATAAATTATGAGGAAGGCAAAATATAATTTAAATAATTTATTTTTAAAATAATAAAATATAAACTTATACAAAAAGCAAAATATTAAAAAAATTTATATTTAGTAATATATACTTTGATTTTTAATAAATTTAGATTTTGCAAATATAATTTAAATAATATCTATCTTATTAATAATAGTTTATTAATTATTTATTTATCATTATTATAATATCTTGCAATGTGATTATTTATATGAATTTAAATGACTTATATTTATTAAGATTATAACTAAATATTATATTTACATTTGAAAAAAATTTAGAAATTTTTATAATTTCAAAGGTTATAACCTTCAAAAATATAAAAAAAAAATAAAAATAAATTTTTGTTATATCATTGTTTAAATAAAACTTATAGACCACTAAATGCCTAAACACTTAAATCTATAAACTCCTAAATACAAAAGCCCTAAATACTTAAAACTTCAAACTCGTAAACCCTAAATATAATTTAAATAATTTATTTTTCATCAAAAAAAATATAAGCTTATAAAGAGAAGCAAAAAACTTAAAAAAATTATTATTTGGTAATAAATTTTACTTGATTTTGAATAATTTAGGTTTTCGAATTATATTTAAATATATATCTATCATATTAATAATAACATATTAATTTATTTTTTGATAATTGATATTATATCTATCAAAAAAATTGTTTATATTTTGTTTATATTATATATAATTATAATGATTCTTATTAATAAATATTGTATTCACATTTTTAAAAAAATTTAAAAATTATTATATTTTCAAATGTTATAACCTTTGAAAATGTGAGAAAATATCAAAAATAATTTTTTTGTTATTTCATTGTTTAAATAAATTCAATAAACTACTAATTTTCTAAACCCTTAAGTCAATAACTCCGAAATCCCGAAAACCCTAAATAGATAATCCTTTTAAACTGGTATAACTATATAATAAATAATAAATCTCAATTTTATTTTTTCATTATAATTTAAAATATTTATTTTAATTATTTATTCATTTATTTTTATAAATATTAATTACAATATAAATTATGAGTTAGACAAATATAATTTATATAAATTATTTTTCATCAAAAAATATAGATAAACTTATAAAAAAAATAAATAATTTCTAAACAATATTCATTTTATAGTAATATATTTGATTCCCTTCTGAATCATTTTATGTTTTATAATTATATTTTAATTGATATCTATCTTATTAATAATAGAATATTTATTATATTTTAAAAATATTCTATTATATTGATCATTTTATTATATTTAATTGATCATTATTAGAATATTTATCATAAAATTATTTATATTAAATTTATATAAAATATAAATATAATGATTATTATAACTAAATATTAAATTCACTTTGAAAAAAAATTTAAAAATTATATATTTTCAAAGGTTATAACATTTCAAAATATCAAAAAAATAATTTTTTATTTATTTATTTTTTAAATAAAACCTATTACACTAAATGCATATACAATTAAAATTAGAAAACTCCTAAACCTCATAATGCCTAAATACATAAACCATTAAACCGCTATATACTACTTAATAATTAATAATCTAATTTATTTCTATTTATTATAATTTGAAATATTTATTTTAATTATTATTAGTTTATTTCTATATAATTTATTTATTACCAAATAAATTATTAGTGCGAGAAATATAATTAATTAATTTTTTTAATCAATAAAGGTATTTACGCTTATATAATAAGTACAAATTAAACATTAAAATTATTATTAAGTAATATATTTACTTTAAACTTTGAATTAATTTGGGTTTTGTAAAATTTTATAATTAATATCTATCTTATTATTAATAGTTTATTAATTTAATTTTTGATCATATTATAATATTATCAATAAAATTTTTTATATTGAATTTATATGATATATAATTATTAATATTATTATAACTAAATATTGTATTCACATTTCAAAAAATATTAAACATTATTATATTTTAAAGGTTATGACCTATGAAAATGAGAAAAAAATTACAAATTTTTTTTATTTTATTGTTTAAATAAAACCTATAAACCACTAAATGCCTAAAAACATAAATCGCTAAACTCATAAATGACAAAAATGTAAATACATAAATAATTAAACTGGTATACATTAATAATAAATCATAAATTTCATTTTAACAAAACATCTAAATACCCTAAATAATAAATAATAAAACTCATTTTTTCATTATAATTTTAAATATTCATTTTACTTATTTATTTTTATATTTTATATAATTATTAATTACAAAAAAAAATATGAGTTAAACAAATATAATTTATGTAAATTATTTTTCATCAAAAAAGTATAAATAAACTTTTTAAAAGAAAAAAAATTTCAAAACAAAAAATTAGTATATAGTAATATATTTTGGTTTACTTCTGAATCATTTAAGGTTTTGTAATTATATTTAATTGATATCTATCTTAATAATAATAGATTAATAATTTTTTTTTTGATCATTATTAGAATATTTATCAATAAGAATTTTATATTGATTATATGATATATAAATATAATGATTATTATGACTAAATATTATATTCACTTTTGAAAAAAATTAAAAATATTATATTTTCAAAGGTTATCACCTTGAAAATGTGAAAAATAAAAAAAATATTTTTTTTATTATTTCATTGTTTAAATAAAACCTATAAACCACTAAATGCCTAAACACTTAAATCACTAAACTACAAAAATCCTGATAACCCTATATAGATAATCCGTTAAAATGGTATACAATAAATAATAAAGAATAAATCTCATTTTTATTTGTTTTCATTATAATTAAAAAAAAATCATTTGATTGTTTAGTTTTTATTATATATATATATTAATTATAAAATAAATTATGAATTAAAAAATATAATTTATTAAAAATATTTTCACCAAAAAATAGATAAGCTTATAAAAATTATAAAAATTTTAAAACAAATATTATATTTAGTGATATATTTGATTTCTTTGAATCATTTTAGGTTTTTAAATTATATTTTAAGTAATATCAATCTTATTCATAATAGATTTTTAATTTATTTTTTGATAATTATTAGAATATATATCAATAAAATTATTTAGATTGAATTTATATGATATATAATTTTTATGATTATTATAAATATATATTGTATTCACTTTGAAAAGAAATTAAAAAATTATTAAATTTTCAAAGATTATAACCTTAAAAAAGAAAAAAATAATAAAATAAATTTTTTGTTATTTCTTTTTAAAATAAAACCTATAGATCATTAAATGCTTACTTACTTAAATCAGTAAGTTCATAGACCCCAAAACCCCTAAATACATAATCTTTTAACAGCTATATACTACTTAATAAATAATAAATCTCATTTTTATTTCTATTTATTATAATTTTAAAATATTTAATTATTTATAGTTTAAATATTTAGAAAAATTAATTACAAAAAAAAATTTTAAGTGAGACAAATATTGTTTAAATAATTTATTTTTAATCAATAAAAAATATAAGCTTATAAAAAAATATTTGAAAATAAGATATTTATTTTGTAATATATTTGATTTGATTTTGAATATTTTGTGTTATGTAAATATATTTTAATTGATATTTATATTATAATAATAGTTTATTATTTAATCTTTGATTATTATACTATCTATCATTAAAATTGTTTATATTGAATTTATATGATATATAATTAGTGAGATTAATATAATTAATCATGGTATTCACATTTCAAAAATTTAAAAATTATTTATTTTCAAAGGTTATAACCTTTGAAAATCACATAAAATCAAAAAAAATATTTATTTTTATTATATAAATTAAAAACAATAAACCACTAAATGCCTAAAAACATAAAATGCTAAACTCCTAAACGACAAAACCACTAAATTAACAATCAATTAAACCAATAAATTATGAGTAAGACAAATTAATTTAAATAATTATTTATAATAACAAAAATATAAACTTATAAAAAAATCAAAACAATAAAAAAATTATTATTAAGTAATATATTTTACTTTGATTTGAATAAATTTAGATTTTGCAAATATATTTAAATAATATCTATCTTATTAATAATAGTTTATTAAATTTTTTTTATGATTATTATAAAATCTAGCAATGTAATTATTTATATTTAATTTAAATGACATATAATTATTAAGATTATTATAACTAAATATTATATTTACATTTGAAAAAAAATTATAAATTATTATATTTTCAAAGGTTATAACCTTCAAAATTAAAAAAATAATAAAAATAAATTTTTTTGTTATATCATTGTTTATATAAAACTTATAAACCACTAAATGCTGAAACATTTAAACCTCTAAACTCTAAACACAAAAGCTTCTAATACTTAAAGCTTTAAACTCGTAAACCTTAAATATAATTTAAATAATTTATTAAAATATTAATTACAAAATAAATTATGAGTAATACAAATATAATTTAAATAATTTATTTTACATCAAAAAAAATATAAGCTTATAAAAAGAAGCAAAAAACTAAAAAAAAATGTATTTAAAATAAATTTTACTTGGATTTGAATTTTTTAGGTTTTGAAATTATATTTTAATTTATATTTATCATATTAATAATAGCATATAATTATTTTTTGATAATTGAAATTATATCTATCAATAAAATTGTTTATATTTAGTTTATATTATATATAATTATAATGATTATTATTACTAAATATTGTATTCACATTTTTAAAAAATTTTAAAATAATTATATTTTCAAATGTATAACCTTTGAAAATGTGAAAAAATATCAAAAATAATTTTTTTATTATTCATTGTTTAAATAAAATATATAACCCACTTAATGCCTAAAATCATAAATCGCTAAAGTGACAAACCTCAAAACCTTTAATACTTAAAATATTAAATTGTATACATTAATAATAATCATAAATCTCATTTTAATTTTATTCAGTATAATTTTAAATTTTATTTTAATTATTTATCAGTTTATTTTTATAGAAATATTAATTACAAAATAAATTATTAGTGAGACGGATCTAATTAAAGTAGACTGGTATACCCAACATCATAAAGAATAAATCTCAATATTTATTATTTCATGAAAATTTTAAATATCATTTTAATTATTTATTTGTTTATTTTTATATAAATATTAATTAAAAAATAAATTATGAGTTAGATAAATATAATTAATTAATTAATTTTAATCAAAAAAAATATGGATAAACTTTTTAAAAGAAAAAAATAATTTCAAAACAATAATTTATTATATTGTAATATATTTGATTTCTTCTGAAATCATTTTCAGTTTTTTTATTTTATTTTAATTATTACTATCATATTAATAATAGATTATTAATTTATTTTTGATCATTTTTAGAATATTTTCAATAATAATGTTATATTGAATTTATATGATATATAAATATAATGATTATTATAACTAAATATTGAATACACATTTGAAAAAAATTAAAAATTATGATATTTCAAAGGTTTTAACCTTTGAAAATATCAAAAAATAATAAAAATAAATATTTTGTTATTTTAATTTTTAAATAAAACTAAAACCACTAAATGCATACACAGTAAAATCAGTAAACTCCTAAATCCCATAATGCTAAATACATAACCATTAAGCTGCTATATACTAAATAATTAAGAAAATCTAATTTTATTTTAATTATTATTATCTTAAATAGTCATTTTAATAATTTATAAGTTTATTTTATATAAATATTTATTACAAAATAAATTATGAGTGCGACAAATATAATTTTATAATTTATTTTAATAAAAAAAATATATATGCTTATTATTTTAGTTTATTAATTAATTTTTGATCATTATTATAATATTTATCAATAAATTGTTTATATTGAATTTATATGATATATAATTATTAAAATTATTATAACTAAATATTGTATTCACATTTCAAAAAATTTTAAATATTATTATATTTTCAAAGGTTATAACCTATGAAAATGACAAAAAATTACAAAATATTTTTTTTGTTATTTTATTGTTTAAATTGAACCTATAAACCACTAAATGCCTAAAAACATAAATTGCTAAACTCCTAAACGAAAAAACATCTAAATACATAAACTATTAAATTGGTATACTTTAATAATAAATAAATAAATCTCATTTTAATTTTTATTAAGTGTAATTTTACATTTTTATTTTAATTATTTATCAGTCATTATTTATAGAAATTTTAATTACAAAATAATTATTAGTAAGACACATCTATTTTAAATAATTTATTTTTATCAAAAATATTTATATGCTTATAAAAAAGGCAAAAATTTTAAAAACAAAAATTATTATTTTATAATATATTTTATTTGATTTTGAATCATTTAGATTTTGCAAATATATTTTAAATAATATCTATCTTATTAATAATAGTTTATTAAATTTTTTTTATGATTATTATTAAATCTAGCAATGTAATTATTATATTTAATTTAAATGACTGATAATTATTAAGATTATATAACTAAATATATATTTACATTTGAAAAAATTTATAAATTATTATATTTTCAAAGGTTATAACCTTCAAAAATCAAAAAAATAATAAAAATTTAATTTTTTTTAATTCTTTAAATAAAAAACTATAAATCACTAAGGCCTAAACACTTAAATAACGAAACCCCAAAACACATAAATACTTAAACCATTAAACAATTATAGCTTGAATAATAAATAATAAATAATAAATCTCTATTTTATTTGTATTCGTTATAATTTTAAATATTCATTTTAATTATTTATTAGGTTATTTTTATAGAATAATAAATTAAAATAAATTATGTGGAAGACAAATATAATTTAGATAATTTACTGTTAATAACAAAAAAATATAAACGTATAAAAGAAGCAAAACATCAAAAAAATTATTATTTAGTATTATATTTTACTTTGATTTGAATAAATTAGGTTTTGCAAATATATTATAAAAAATATCTATCATTTAATAATAGTTTATTAATATATTTTTGATCATTAATATAATATCTGTCAATATAATTGTTTATATTGAATTAACGTGATATTATTATTAACATTATCATAACTAAAATATAGTATTCACATATAAAAAAAATTAAAAATTGTTATATTTTCAAAGGTTATAACCTTCAAAAATGATAAAAATAACAAAATAAATTTTTGTTATATCAATGTTTAAATAAAACTTATATACTATTAAATGCCTAATTACATAAATATCTAAACTCCTAAAACCCCGAAGCCCTAAATACCTAAACCTTTAAACTCGTAAAGCTTAGATATAATTTAAATAATTTATAGAAATATTAATTATAAAATAAATTATGAATGAAAAATATAATTTAAATAATATATTTTTCAACAAAAAAAATATAAGCTTATAAAAAGATGCAAAAACTTAAAAAAAATTATTATTTAGTAATAAATGTTACTTTGATTTTGAATCATTTTAGGTTTTTTAATTATATTTTAATTTATATCTATCATATTAATATATGTTTATTAATTTATCTTTTGATAATTGATATAATATCTATCAATAAAATTGTTTATATTAGTTATATTATATATAGTTATAATATTTATTATTACTAAATATTGTATTCAATATTAAAAATATTTTGAAATTATTATATTTTAAAATATTATGACGTTTAAAAATTTGAAAAAATATCAAAAATTTTTTTTTGTATTTCATTGTTTAAATAAAAGCTATATACCATTAAATGCCTATATACTTCAAACAATAACTTCTAAATCTCGAAACCCCAAAATACATAAATTTTTTAAATAGGTATATCCTAAATAATAGATAATAAATTCATTTTTATTTTTTTCATTATAATTTTAAATAATCATTTTAATTATTTTGTTTATATTTATATAAATATTAATTGCAGAATAAATAGAGTTAGAAAAAATATAATATATATAAATTTTTCAAAAAAAAATATAGATAAACTTATTAAAAGAAGAGAAAAAAATTAAAAACAAAAAATTATTATATACTAATATATTTTACTTTGTTTCTGAATCATTTTAGGTTTTGTAATTATATTTTAATGATATCTAACTTATTAATAATAAATATAAATTTTTTTTGATCATTATTAAAATATTTTCAATAAAAATATTATATGATATATAGATTAATAATTATTATAACTAAATATTCTATTCACTTCTGAAAACAAATTTTAAAATTATTATTTTCAAAGATTATAACCTTTGAACATGTGAAAAAACAAAAAAATATATATTTTTTTTATTTTTCATTGTTTAAATTATACCTATAAATCACTAAATGCCTAAACACTTAAATTACTATCTACAAAATCTCGATACCCCTATATAGATAATCGTTTAAATGGGTATACCCTAAATAATAATTAATAAATATCATTTTTTTTGTTTTCCTTATAATTTAAAAAATTCATTTTGATTGTTTAGTTATATATATATATATATATATATATATATTATATATATATATATATATAATATATATATATATATATATATATAATATAAATTAAATTATGAGTTAAAAATATAATTTATAAAAATTATTTTTATCACAAAATAGATAAGCTTATAAAAAGAATAAAAATTTAAAAACAAATAATTATTATTAACTAAATATTTTCTTTGCTTTTGAATTATTTTAGGTTATGATATTATATTTTAAGTAAAATCAATCTTATTCATAATAGATTTTTAATTATTTTTTGATAATTATTAAAATATCTATCAATAGAATTATTTATATTGAAATAATATGATATATAATTATTATGATTATTATAAATAAATATTTATTTACTTTAGAAAAAAATTTAAAAATTATAATATTTTCAAAGGTTATAACCTTTGAAAATATCAAAAAATAATAAAAATAATTTTTTTTTTATTTTTTTCTTAAATAAAACCTATAAAACCACTAAATGCATACACAGTTAAATCAGTAAACTCTTAAACCCCATAATGCCTAAATACAAAACCATTAAACTGCTATATACTACTTAATAATTAATAAATCTAATTTTTAATCATATTTATTATAATTTTAAATATTCATTTTAATTATTATTAATTTATTTTAAAAGAAATATTTATTACAAAATAAAGTATGAGTGCGACAAATATAATTTAATTAAATTTCTTTAATAAAAAAAATATGCGCTTATAAAAGAAGTAGAAATTTAAAAATTAAAAATTATTATCCAGTAATTTATTTTGGTATAATTTTGAATCAATTTGGATTTTCTAAATATTTTTTAATAATACCTATCTTTTTATTAAAAGTTTATTAATTTAATTTTTGATCATTTAATATATTATCTATCAATAAAATTGTTTATATTGAATTTATATGATATATAATTATTAATATTATTAAAACTAAATATTCTATTCACATTTCAAAAAATTTTAAATATTATTATATTTCAAAGGTTATAACCTATGAAAATGATAACAGATTATAAACATTTTTTGTTATTTATTTTTTTATATAAAACCTATAAACCACTAAAAGCTTAAAAATATAAATCGCTAAATACCTAACGAAAAAATCTCTAAATACATAAAACTATTAAACTAGTATACATAATAATAAATCTTCAATCTCATTTTAATTTATATTCAGTATAATTTTAAATTTTATATTAATTATTTATCAATTTATTTTTATAGAAATATTAATTACAAAATAACTTATTAATGAGATGGATCTAATTTAATTAAACCAGTATCCCTAAATAATAAATAATAAAACTCATTTTTTTCATTATAATTTTAAATATTCATTTTAATTATTTATTTGTTATTTATATATAAATATTAGTTACAAAATAAATTATAAGTTAGACAAATATAATTATATAAATTATTTTTCATTAAAAAAATATAGATAAACTTATTAAAACAATAAAAAATTCAAAAAGAAAAAATTATTATATAGTAATATATTTTTCTTTGCTTATGAATCATTTTATGTTTAGTAATTATATTTTAATTAATATGTATCGTATTATTAATGGATTATTAATTTATTTTTTGATTATTATTAGAATATTTTCATTAAAATTTTTTATATTGAATTTATATAATATAAATATTATGATTGGTATACCTAAATATTGTATTCACATTTGAAAAAAATTTAAAAATTATTATATTTTCAAAGGTTTTAACCTTTGAAAATATCAAAAAATAAAAAAATAAAATTTTTTTTTTTTTATTTTTAAATAAAACTTATAAACCACTCAATGCTAGGCGTACTCATGGGACGGGACGGAATGGGGATTACAAATCTCAAGTCCCTTCCGACAGTCGGAGATTTTTTTTGAAGATCCAGACCATCCCATAGGTTGAAAATATCGGGATGGGACGAGACGAAGATCGGGGATTTTGGGTAGTATAAAACAGTTCCGGGATAGAATGGAGTTCAGACATTTTTTTCAATTATTTTCTTCAAACCAGGCCCAAGTTAGTTCATGTCGAAACCTTTTGTTGTATCCATTTATCATTCCTTAGTTATGTATCTTTCAAACTCAATTAGGCCAATTTTGTTTTGTCAAATAGGATGAATACCGCAAACGAGTTCCATTACCTTGTCAAAAGCTTTGATGTACAGAAAAAGGATAGAAATGTTAAATAGAATGGGACAGAGTTGTGTGCTTAATTTGGTTCTTTGTTTTTTCACAAGTTGGCTTTGTTCGGCCGAGTGAAATGTTAACCATAATAGCAATACTACATTTTTTAAACAATTACTTAAAATATTAAGGAAGAACTAAAGATGACCACAAACATTGGTAGCATCAATTACTACTTAAGTAATTGCTAAAATTAGGCAGCTTAATATAACAAAAAAATACAACTAATAACAACCATGATAATAATCATTTCAAAGGTCCGTCCCGGAACAGCAATGAAAATCCAAACCCAATTAATTATCTCTTCTACAATTCCTCCCTTTTCTTCCTCCACTATAGAAGGACAACCAAAGATGAAAACGTGTTAATCATGTAGACATAAATTTCTAAGATGAAAGAGTAATAAAAAACAAAATATCACCTTATAAAATTTAATACACCCATTCCTAAATTTAGTTGGCAACTATAGTTGGAAGAATATTTGATCTTGTGAACCCCTCTGAAAATTGTAATTGAACCATATTTTTATTAAATTGAATGAATAAAATAAGTAAAAGTTAAATTAAAATTTACAAGATTTGTATACTAACCTGATTCATTATCATCAAGGTCTTGAACTAATTCTTCAATTTCAATAGGTTTGTTTGAACTTCTCAACCAATCTTGTAGACATATGAGAACTTCAGCTGTAATAGGTGTTAAAGAACTCCTAAATTTATCTAAAGTTCTCTCCCCAGTGCTAAATGTAGATTCGTAGGCCATAGTAGATGCTTGGATAGCAAATACATCCCTTGCTACATTTGCCTAAGAAGGATACCTAATCTAATTTACCTTCCACCAGTTTAGAAGATCAAAATCAATTCTATTTTTTTCATGTTTGTCCTCCAAGTATCTATCCAACAATTCCAAAGCTGCAACTTCTTGTTCTTTCTCCAATTCAACAAAAAAATCATCAACATAAGTATCACTATCATCAAAGAAATCATCATTTCTTTTCAACACAGTAGAAAAGAAATCATCTTCTTTGATTCATCTTCATTAAATCTTATAATCATCCATCATCTCATTTAAAGCATTTATAACCTTTTAACCAAATTTTTAGCCAATTCCTCTCCATAATGCTAAGTGTACTTAACCTTGAGATATTTGAGATTATATCTAGGATCCAACACTACTGCTACAAAAATCATAATATTTATTGACCGAAGAGAACCCCAATATTTGTTGAATTTATGCCTCATTTTCATACGCATTGCAGACACCATTGTATCTCTACTATTTTCACAAAGCTAATTTTTTTTCAAAATTCGAATAATCTCATTAAAATAAACACTAGAGGTAGAATATTATGAGCCAGAAAATTTACAAGTTACCTCAAAAGGTTTTCAAGAAACGAGCCAAAATTTTGGGTTTGTTCAGTCTCTCTCAGTTGGAACTTTTGAACCATACTCCTTCAAAGACCTTTGTCTTTGTCCTCCAACTTATCAAATTCTTTTTGATATTTTATATCAATTTGTAGCATCTAAAAAGTTGAATTCCATCTTGTAGGACAATCTAATTGTAATGAAGATCCATATGTCAAGTTTGCTTCTTCAACACATAACTTAAACATATTTAATCTTTTAGGACTTCTCCTCACATATTTCACCACACCTCTAATTTTTTGAATAGCACTCTCTACTACTGCAATGCTATCTCTGACAATTATGTTTAGGATATGAGCACAACATCTCATATGAAAATTCTCGCCTCTCAAAGGTACAACACTTTTCTTCACAAGTCTTTTTTTCAATTGTTCAACTGCAACATCATTATTTTATGCATTGTCAACAGTAATGAACATCAACTTTCTCAAACCCCATTTCATTCATGCAAAACTCAATAGCATTTCTAATATTAACTCCAGAATGACTTTAATTACACGAAAGTTCAAAACCCTTTGATGCATATTCATTGAGAATCAATGAAATGAACAGGCAAAACATATATAAAATAAACTTTGAATACTAGTCCAAGTGTTGGTAGTCAATGAAATTCTACAACAATGAGATGATATGCTATCAAATAAATTTTCTCTTTTCCTTCACAAACAAAGAAAAACAATCCCTCATATAGAGTGCCTAGATGGAATTTTAAATTGAGGCACACTAATTATTTTTAATAAAAAAAAATATACGCTTATAAAATAAGTAGAAAATTTAAAAATTAAAATTATTATCCAGTAATATATTTTACTTTAATTTTGAATCAATTGGGTTTGTAAATATTTTTAATTAATATCTATCTTTTTATTAATAGTTTATTAATTAATTTTTGATCATTATTAATTATCTATCAATAAAATTGTCTTATATTGAATTTATATAATATATAATTATTAATATTATTAAACTAAATATTCTATTCACATTTCAAAAACTTGTAAAAAGTATTATAGTTTTCAAATGTTATAACCAATGAAAATGATAAAAAATTATTACAATTTTTTTATTATTTTATTTTTTAAATAAAAACCTAGAAACCACTAAAGCCTAAAACATAAATCGCTAAACTCCTAACAACAAACCTCTAAATACTTAAATTATTAAACTAGTATACATTAATAATAAATCATAATCCGATTTTAATTTTTATTAGTATAATTTTAAATTTTTTATTTAATTATTTATCAATTTATTATATAGAAATATTAATCACAGAATAAAGTAGTAGTGAGATAGATCTAATTTAAATTAAATGGTATCCCTAAATAATAAATAATAAAATCTATTTTTTTTCAGTATAATATCAAATATTCATTTTAATTATTTACTTGTTTATTTATATATAAATTTTAATTACAAATAAATTGAGTTAGACAAATATAATTTATATAAATTATTTTTCATCAAAAAATTATTGATAAACTTTTTAAAAGAAAAAAAAATTCAAAACAAAAAATTATTATATAGTAATATATTTGCTTTTCTTCTGAATCATTTTAGGTTTTTGTAATTATATTTTAATGATATGTATCTATTTAATAATAGATTATTAATCCATTTTTTGATCATTATTAGAATATTTATCAATAAAATTGTTTATTTTAATTTACATGATATATATAAATATGATTATTATTATAACTAAATATTGTATTCACATTTAAAAAAAATTAAAAAAATTATTATATTTTCAAAGGTTATATCCTTTGAAAATATCAAAAAAATAAAAAATAAATTTTTATAATTTTATTTTTTTAATAAAACCTATAAACCATAAAATGCTTACACAGTTAAATCAGTAAACTCCTAAACCTCATAATGCCTAGATACATAAACCATTAAACCGCTATATACTACTTAATAATTAATAAATATAATTTTTATTTTAATTATTAGAATTTTAAATATTCATTTTAAATATTCATTTGAATCATTTTCGATTTTGCAATTATACTTTAATTTTATCATTCTTATTAATAATAGTTTATTAATTTTTTATTGATATATTTTATAATATCTATTAATAAAATTATTTATATTGAGTTTACATTATATATAATTATTAAGATTATTATAATGAATATTATATTCACATTTAAAAAAATTAAAAATTATTATATTTTCAAAGGTTATAACCTTCAAAAATTAAAAAAAATCAAAAAATTAAATTTTTGATTTTTACATTCTTTAAAAAAAACTATAAATCACTTAAGGCCTAAACACTTAAATCACTAAACACCAAAACACCTAAATACTTAAACCATTAAACTAGTATATCCTGAATAATAAATAATAAATCTCTATTTTATTTGTATTCATTATACTTTTAAATATTCATTTTAATTATTTATTAGTTTATTTTTATAGAATTATAAATTAAATATAAATTATGAGAAAAACAAATATAATTTAAATAAATTACTTTAATAACAAAAAATATAAACTTATAAAAAGAAGCAAAACATCAAAGAAAGTATTTTTTGTAATATATTTTACTTTGATTTTGAATAAATTTTCGTTTTGCAAATATATTTAAAATAATAATTATCTTATTAATAATAGTTTATTAATTTATTATTTGATCATTAATATAATATATTTCTATATAATTATTTATATTGAATTTACATGATATATAATTATTAATATTATCATAACTAAATATAGTATTCACAATATAAAAAAAATTTAAAAATTGTTATATTTTTAAAGTTTATAACCTTCATAATTGAGAAAAAAAACAAAAATAAATTTTTTGTTATATCATTATTTAAATAAAACTTATAAATAATTAAATGCCTAAATACATAAATCTATAAAACTCCTAATCCCCGAAGCCTCTAAATACTTAAACCTTTAAACTCGTAAACCTTAAATATAATTTAACAATTTATAAAAATATTAATTACAAAATAAATTATGAGTGATACAAATATAATTTAAATAATATATTTTTCATCAAAACAACATATAAGTTTGTAAGATGATGCAAAAACTAAAAAAAAATTATTATTTAGTAAGAAATTTTACTTTGATTTTGAATCATTTTAGGTTTTTTAATATATTTTAATTTATATCTATCATATTAATAATAGTTATTAATTATTTTTGATAATTGATATAATATCTAGCAATAAAATTGTTTATATTTAGTTTATATTATATATAGTTATAATATTTATTATTACTAAATATTGTATTCACATTTTAAAAAATTTTAATATTATTATATTTTCAAATGTTATAACCTTTGAAATTTTTTAAAAAATATCAAAAATAAATTTTTGTTATTTAATTTTTTGAAAAAACCTACAAACCATTAAATGCCTAATTACTTAAATCAATAACTTCTAAATCTCGAAAACCCTAAATAGATAAATTTTTTAAACATGTATATCCTAAATAATAATAATAAAATCTCATTTATTTTTTTCATTATAATTTAAATATTCATTTTAATTATTTATTTGTTTATTTTATATAAATATTAATTACTAAATAAATTATAAGTTATACAAATATAATTTATATAAATTTTTTTCAACAAAAAAATATAGATAAACTTAATAAAAGAATAAAAAAATAAAACAAAAAAATAGTATATAGTAATATATTTTGCTTTGTTTCTGAATCATTTTAAGTTTTGTAATTACATTTTAATTGATAATAACTTATTAATAACAGATTATTAATTTATTTTTCATCATTATTAGAATATTTACCAATAAAAATGTTTATATTGAATTTATATGATATATAAATTTAATAATTATTATAACTAAATATTGTATTCACTTTTGAAAAAAGTTTTTAAATTATTATATTTTCAAAGGTTATAACATTTGAAAATATCAAAAAATAACAAAAATAATTTTTTTTATTTTATATTTTAAATAAAAACATATAAACCACTAAATGCATATATAGATAAATAATAAATTACTAAATACATAAACCATTAAACCGCTATATACTACTTAATAATAATAAATCTAATTTTTATTTTATTTATTATAATTTTAAATATTGATTTTTAATATTTATTAGTTTATTTTATGAAATATTTATTCCAAAATAAATCATAAGTGCGACATATATAATTTAAATAATTTATTCTTAATCAAAAAAAATATAGACGCTTATAAAAGAAATAAAAATTTAAAAATTAAAAATTATTATTCAGTAATATATTTTAGTTTAATCTTGAATCGATTTGGGTATTGTAAATATTTATTAATTAATATCTATCTTATTATTAATAGTTTATTAATTTAATTTTTTGATCATTATTATTATCTATCAATAAAATTGTTTATATTGAATTTATATGATATATAATTATTAATATTAAAATAACAAAATATTGTATTCACATTTCAAAAAATTTTAAATATTATTATATTTTCAAATGTTATAACCTATGAAAATGAGAAAAATTACAATTTTTTTTGTTATTTTATTTTAATAAAACCTATAAACCACTAAATGCCTAAAAACATAAATTACTAAACTCCTAAATGACAAAACCTCTAAATAATTAAACCATTAAACAGGTGTACATTAATAAAAAAATCATAAATCTAAATTTAATTTTATTATGTATAATTTAAATTTTTATTTAATTATTTATTAGTTTATTTATATAGAAATATTAATTACAAAATAAATTATTAGAGAGACAGATCTAATTTTAATAATTTTTTTCATCAAAAAAAATATATCCTTATAAAATGAGGCAAAATTTTAAAAACAAAAATTATTATTTAGTAATATATTTTATTTTTATTTTGAATCATTTTAGATTTTTCAATTATATTTTAATTATATGATTTTATTAATAATAGTTTTAAATTTTTTATCGATCATATTATAATATGTATTAATAAAATTATGTATATTGAATTTACTTTATATATAATTATTAAGATTATTATAACTAAAGATTATATTCACGTTTAAAAAAAATTAAAAATTATTATATTTTCAAAGGTTATAAACTTTAAATATAAAAAAAATCAAATAATTAAATTTTTTTATTTTTTAATTCTTTAAATAAAAACTATAAATCAATAAAGGCCTAAACACTTAAATCACTAAACCCAAAACACCTAAATACTTAAACCTTTAAACTAGTATATCCTAAATAATAAATAATAAATATACTATTTTATTTGTATTCATTATAGTTTTAAATATTCATTTTAATTATTTATTAGTTATTTTTATAGAATTATAAATTTAAAATAAATTAAGAGGAAGTAAATATAATTTAAATAATTTACTATTAATAAAAAAATATATAAACTTATAAAAAGAAGCAAAACAACAAAACAATTATTATTTAGTAATATTTTATTTTGATTTTGAATAAATTTATGTTTTGCAAATATATTTAAATAATATCTTTCTTTTAAATAATAGTTTATTAATTTATTTTTTGATCATTAATATAATATCTATAAAAATAATTGTTATATTGAATTTACATGATATATAATTATTAAGATTATCATAACTAAATATAGTACTCACATATAAAAAATTTAAAAATGTTATATTTTCAAAGGTTATAACCTTCAAAAATGAGAATAAATAACAAAAATAAATTTTTTGTTATATCATTGTTTAAATAAAACTTTTAAACCATTAAATGCCTAAACACACAAATCTCTAAACTTCTAAACCCAGAAGTCTCTAAATACTTAAACCTTTAAACTCGTAAACCTTAAATAAATTTAAATAATATATTGAAATATTAATTACAAAATAAAATTATGATTGATACAAATATAATTTAAATAATTTATTTTTCATCAAAAAAATATAAGCTTATAAAAGAAGCAAAAACTAAAAAATAAAAATTATTATTTAGTAATAAATTTTAGATTGTTTGAATCATTTTAGGTTTTGTAATTATATTTTAATTTATATCTATCATATTAATAATAGAATATTAATTTATTTTTTGATAATGATTCATATCTATCAATATAATTGTTATATTTAGTTTATATTATATATAATTATAATGATTATTATTACTAAATAATGTATTCACATTTTAAAAAAATTTAAAATTATTATATTTTAAAGGTTATACATTTGAAAATGTGAAAAAAATATAAAAAAATTTTTTTTGTTATTTCATTGTTTAAATAAAACCTATATACTATTAATGCTAAAAACATAAAATTGCTAAACTCCTAAAAGACAAAACTATAAATACTTAACCCATTAAACTGGTAAACATAATAATAATTCCTGAATCTCATTAATTTTTATTCAGTATAATTTTAAATTTTTATTTAATTATTTATCAGTTTATTTTTATAGAAATATTAATTACAAAATAAATTATTAGTGAGACAGATCTAATTTAAATTAAATCGTTATATCCTAAATAATATATAATAAATCTCATTTTTTTTTCATTATATTTTTAAATATTCATTTTAATTATTTATTTGTTTATTTTTATATAAATTAATAATAAAATAAATTAAGAGTTACAAAGATATAATTTACTAAATTATTTTTCATCAAAAAAATATAGATAAACTTTTTAAAAGAAAAAAAATTTCAAAATAAAAAATTATTATATAGATTATATTTTGCTTGCTTCTAGATCATTATTTTTTTTATTATATTTTAATTGATATCTATATTATTAATTATAAATTATTAATTTAATTTTGATCATTATCGAATATTTTTCAATAAAAATGTTTATATTTAATTATATGATATATAAATAAAAATATTATTATAACTAAATATAGTATCACTTTGAAAAAAAAATATATTTTGATTATTATAATTCTAATTTTAAGGTTATAACCTTTGAAAATATAATAATTAAATTTCATTTCAAAAGTGAATACAATATATATTTATAATAATCATAATAAATATATCATATAAATTCAATATAAACAATTTTATTGATAAATATTCTAAGAATTTTCAAAAAATTAATTAAAAATTTATTATGAATAAGATTGATATTACTTAAAATATAATATCAAAACCTAAAATGATTCAAAAAAATCATAATATATCACTAAATAATAATTATTTGTTTTTAAATTTTATGATTTTTATAAGCTTATTTTTTGATGAAAAATAATTTTTATAAATTATATTTTTAACTCATAATTTATTTTATAATTAATATATATATATATAAATAAAAAACTAAATAATCAAAATGAATTTTTTAAATTATAATGAAAACAAATAAAAATGAGATTTATTAATTATTATTTAGGGTATAACGGTTTAAAGGATTATCTATACAGGGGTATATGGATTTTGTAATTTAGTGATTTAAGTGCTTAGCCATTTAGTGGTGTATAAGATTTATTTAAACAATGAAATAACTAAAAAAATTATTTTTTTTATTTTTTGTCATTTTCAAATGTTATAATCTTTGAAAATATAATAATTTTAAATTTTTTTTCAAAAGTGAATACTATATTTAGTTATAATAATATTTTTATTTATATATCATATAAATTAAATATAAACATTTTTATTGAAAAATATTCGAATAATGATCAAAAATTAAATTAATAATTTATAATTAATAATATAGATATCAATTAAAATATAATTAAAAAAAATAATGATCTAGAAGCAAAGCAAAATATAATCTATATAATAATTTTTTATTTTGAAATTTTTTTTTCTTTTAAAAGTTTATCTATATTTTTTTGATGAAAAATAATTTATGTAAATTATATCTTTGTAACTCTTAATTTATTTTATTATTAATATTTATATAAAAATAAACAAATAAATAATTAAAATGAATATTTAAAAATATAATGAAAAAAAATGAGATTTATTATATATTATTTAGGATATAACGATTTAATTTAAATTAGATCTGTCTCACTAATAATTTATTTTGTAATTAATATTTCTATAAAAATAAACTGATAAATAATTAAAATAAAAATTTAAAATTATACTGAATAAAAATTAAAATGAGATTCAGGAATTATTATTAATGTTTACCAGTTTAATGGGTTAAGTATTTATAGGTTTTGTCTTTTAGGAGTTTAGCAATTTATGTTTTTAGGCATTAAGTAGTATATAGGTTTTATTTAAACAATGAAATAACAAAAAAAATATTTTTTATATTTTTTCACATTTTCAAATGTTATAACCTTTAAAAATATAATAATTTTAAATTTTTTTAAAAATGTGAATACATTATTTAGTAATAATAATCATTATAATTATATATAATATAAACTAAATATAAACAATTTTATTGATAGATATGATATCAATTATCAAAAAATAAATTAATATTCTATTATTAATATGATAGATATAAATTAAAATATAATTACAAAACCTAAAATGATTCAAAAACAATCTAAAATTTATTACTAAATAATAATTTTTATTTGTTAGTTTTTGATTTTTTTATAAATTTATATTTTTTTTTGATGAAAAATAAATTATTTAAATTATATTTGTATCAATCATAATTTATTTTGTAATTAATATTTCAATATATTATTTAAATTTATTTAAGGTTTACGAGTTTAAAGGTTTAAGTATTTAGAGACTTCTGGGTTTAGAAGTTTAGAGATTTGTGTGTTTAGGCATTTAATGGTTTAAAAGTTTTATTTAAACAATGATATAACAAAAAATTTATTTTTGTTATTTATTCTCATTTTTGAAGGTTATAACCTTTGAAAATATAACAATTTTTAAATTTTTTTATATGTGAGTACTATATTTAGTTATGATAATCTTAATAATTATATATCATGTAAATTCAATATAAACAATTATTTTTATAGATATTATATTAATGATCAAAAAATAAATTAATAAACTATTATTTAAAAAGAAAGATATTATTTAAAATATATTTGCAAAACATAAATTTATTCAAAATCAAAATAAAATATATTACTAAATAATAATTGTTTTGTTGTTTTGCTTCTTTTTATAAGTTTATATTTTTTTTATTAATAGTAAATTATTTAAATTATATTTACTTCCTCTTAATTTATTTTAAATTTATAATTCTATAAAAATAAACTAATAAATAATTAAAATGAATATTTAAAACTATAATGAATACAAATAAAATAGTATATTTATTATTTATTATTTAGGATATACTAGTTTAAAGGTTTAAGTATTTAGGTGTTTTGGGGTTTAGTGATTTAAGTGTTTAGGCCTTTATTGATTTATAGTTTTTATTTAAAGAATTAAAAAATAAAAAAAATTAATTATTTGATTTTTTTTATATTTAAAGTTTATAACCTTTGAAAATATAATAATTTTTAATTTTTTTTAAACGTGAATATAATCTTTAGTTATAATAATCTTAATAATTATATATAAAGTAAATTCAATATACATAATTTTATTAATACATATTATAATAATGATCGATAAAAAATTTAAAACTATTATTAATAAAAATCATATAAATTAAAATATAATTGAAAAATCTAAAATGATTCAAAATAAAAATAAAATATATTACTAAATAATAAATTTTTGTTTTTAAAATTTTGCCTCATTTTATAAGGATATATTTTTTTTTGATGAAAAATAAATTATTAAAATTAGATCTGTCTCGCTAATAATTTATTTTGTAATTAATATTTCTATATAAATAAACTAATAAATAATTAAAATAAAAATTTAAAATTATACATAATAAAAATTAAATTTAGATTTATGATTTTTTATTAATGTACACCTGTTTAATGGTTTAATTATTTAGAGGTTTTGTCATTTAGGAGTTTAGTAATTTATGTTTTTAGGCATTTAGTGGTTTATAGGTTTTATTAAAATAATAAAATAACAAAAAAAATTGTAATTTTTTCTCATTTTCATAGGTTATAACATTTGAAAATATAATAATACTTAAAATTTTTTGAAATGTGAATACAATATTTTGTTATTTTAATATTAATAATTATATATCATATAAATTCAATATAAACAATTTTATTCATAGATAATATAATAATGATCAAAAAATTAAATTAATAAACTATTAATAATAAGATAGATATTAATTAATAAATATTTACAATACCCAAATCGATTCAAGATTAAACTAAAATATATTACTGAATAATAATTTTTAATTTTTAAATTTTTATTTCTTTTATAAGCGTCTATATTTTTTTGATTAAGAATAAATTATTTAAATTATATATGTCGCACTTATGATTTATTTTGGAATAAATATTTCATAAAAATAAACTAATAAATATTAAAATCAATATTTAAAATTATAATAAATAAAATAAAAATTAGATTTATTAATTATTAAGTAGTATATAGCGGTTTAATGGTTTATGTATTTAGTAATTTATTAATTTATCTATATATGCATTTAGTGGTTTATATGTTTTATTTAAAATATAAAATAAAAAAAAATTATTTTTGTTATTTTTTGATATTTTCAAATGTTATAACCTTTGAAAATATAATAATTTAAAAACTTTTTTCAAAAGTGAATACAATATTTAGTTATAATAATTATTAAATTTATATATCATATAAATTCAATATAAACATTTTTATTGGTAAATATTCTAATAATGATGAAAAAATAAATTAATAATCTGTTATTAATAAGTTATATATCAATTAAAATGTAATTACAAAACTTAAAATGATTCAGAAACAAAGCAAAATATATTACTATATACTATTTTTTTGTTTTATATTTTTTTATTCTTTTATTAAGTTTATCTATATTTTTTTGTTGAAAAAAATTTATATAAATTATATTTGTATAACTTATAATTTATTTAGTAATTAATATTTATATAAAAATAAACAAATAAATAATTAAAATGAATATTTAAAATTATAATGAAAAAAATAAAATGAGATTTATTATTTATTATTTAGGATATACATGTTTAAAAAATTTATCTATTTAGGGTTTTCGAGATTTAGAAGTTATTGATTTAAGTAATTAGGCATTTAATGGTTTGTAGGTTTTATTCAAAAAATTAAATAACAAAAAATTTATTTTTGATATTTTTTAAAAAATTTCAAAGGTTATAACATTTGAAAATATAATAATATTAAAATTTTTTAAAAATGTGAATACAATATTTAGTAATAATAAATATTATAACTATATATAATATAAACTAAATATAAACAATTTTATTGCTAGATATTATATCAATTATCAAAAAATAAATTAATAAACTATTATTAATATGATAGATATAAATTAAAATATAATTAAAAAACCTAAAATTATTCAAAATCAAAGTAGAATTTCTTACTAAATAATAATTTTTTTTTAGTTTTTGCATCATCTTACAAACTTATATGTTGTTTTGATGAAAAATATATTATTTAAATTATATTTGTATCACTCATAATTTATTTTGTAATTAATATTTTTATAAATTGTTTAAATTATATTTAAGGTTTACGAGTTTAAAGGTTTAAGTATTTAGAGGCTTCGGGGATTAGGAGTTTATAGATTTATGTATTTAGGCATTTAATTATTTATAAGTTTTATTTAAATAATGATATAACAAAAAATTTATTTTTGTTTTTTTTTCTCAATTATGAAGGTTATAAACTTTAAAAATATAACAATTTTTAAATTTTTTTTATATGTGAATACTATATTTAGTTATGATAATATTAATAATTATATATCATGTAAATTCAATATAAATAATTATATAGAAATATATTATATTAATGATCAAATAATAAATTAATAAACTATTATTAATAAGATAATTATTATTTTAAATATATTTGCAAAACGAAAATTTATTCAAAATCAAAGTAAAATATATTACAAAAAATACTTTCTTTGATGTTTTGCTTCTTTTTATAAGTTTATATTTTTTGTTATTAAAAGTAATTTATTTAAATTATATTTGTTTTACTCATAATTTATATTTAATTTATAATTCTATAAAAATAAACTAATAAATAATTAAAATGAATATTTAAAAGTATAATGAATACAAATAAAATAGAGATTTATTATTTATTATTCAGGATATACTAGTTTAATGGTTTAAGTATTTAGGTGTTTTGGTGTTTAGTGATTTAAGTGTTTAGGCCTTAAGTGATTTATAGTTTTTATTTAAAGAATGTAAAAATCAAAAAATTTAATTTTTTGATTTTTTTTAATTTTTGAAGGTTATAACCTTTGAAAATATAATAATTTTTAATTTTTTTAAATGTGAATATAATATTCATTATAATAATCTTAATAATTATATATAATGTAAACTCAATATAAATAATTTTATTAATAGATATTATAAAATATATCAATAAAAAATTAATAAACTATTATTAATAAGAATGATAAAATTAAAGTATAATTGCAAAATCGAAAATGATTCAAAATGAATATTTAAAATGAATATTTAAAATTCTAATAATTAAAAATAAAAATTAGATTTATTAATTATTAAGTAGTATATAGCGGTTTAATGGTTTATGTATCTAGGCATTATGAGGTTTAGGAGTTTACTGATTTAACTGTGTAAGCATTTTATGGTTTATAGGTTTTATTAAAAAAATAAAATTATAAAAATTTATTTTTATTATTTTTTGATATTTTCAAAGGATATAACCTTTGAAAATATAATAATTTTTTTAATTTTTTTTAAATGTGAATACAATATTTAGTTATAATAATAATCATATTTATATATCATGTAAATTAAAAATAAACAATTTTATTGATAAATATTCTAATAATGATCAAAAAATGGATTAATAATCTATTATTAAATAGATACATATCAATTAAAATATAATTACAAAACCTAAAATGATTCAGAAGAAAAGCAAAATATATTACTATATAATAATTTTTTGTTTTGAATTTTTTTTTCTTTTAAAAAGTTTATCAATAATTTTTTGATGAAAAATAATTTATATAAATTATATTTGTCTAACTCAATTTATTTTGTAATTAAAATTTATATATAAATAAACAAGTAAATAATTAAAATGAATATTTGATATTATAATGAAAAAAAATAGATTTATTATTTATTATTTAGGGATACCAGTTTAATTTAAATTAGATCTATCTCACTAATAATTTATTCTGTGATTAATATTTCTATATAATAAATTGATAAATAATTTAAATAAAAATTTAAAATTATACTAAATAAAAATTAAAATCGGATTTATGATTTATTATTAATGTATACTAGTTTAATAATTTAAGTATTTAGAGGTTTTGTTGTTAGGAGTTTAGCGATTTATGTTTTTAGGCTTTTAGTGGTTTCTAGGTTTTATTTAAAAAAATAAAATAATAAAAAAAAATTGTATAATTTTTTATCATTTTCATTGGTTATAACATTTGAAAATATAATAATTTTTACAATTTTTTGAAATGTGAATAGAATATTTAGTTTTAATAATATTAATAATTATATATTATATAAATTCAATATAAACAATTTTATTGATAGATAATATAATAATGATCAAAAATTTAATTAATAAACTATTAATAAAAAGATAGATATTAATTAAAAAATATTTACAAAACCCAAATTGATTCAAAATTAAAGTAAAATATATTACTGGATAATAATTTTTAATTTTTAAATTTCTACGTATTTTATAAGCATATATTTTTTTTATTAAAAATAAATTAGTGTGCCTCAATTTAAAATTCCCTCTAGGCACTCTATTTTGAGGGATTGTTTTTCTTTGTTTGTGAAGGAAAAGAAGAAATTATTTGATAGCATATCATCTCATTGTTGTAGAATTTCATTGACTACCAACACTTGGACTAGTATTCAAAATTTATTTTATATATGTTTCACTGTTCATTTCAATGATTCTCAATGGAATATGCATAAAAGGGTTTTGAACTTTCATGTAATTAAAAGTCATTGTGGAGTTAATATTAGAAATGCTATTGAGTTTTACATGAATGAATATGGTTTGAGAAAGTTGACGTTCATTAATATTGACAATGCATAAAATAATGATGTTGCAGTTGAACAATTGAAAAAAAGACTTGTGAAGAAAAGTGTTGTACCTTTGAGAGGCGAGAATTTTCATATGAGATGTTGTGCTCATATCCTAAACATAATTTTCAGAGATAGCATTGCAGTAGTAGAGAGTGCTATTCAAAAAATTAAAGGTGTGGTGAAATATGTGAGGAGAAGTCCTAAAAGATTAAATATGTTTAAGTTATGTGTTGAAGAAGCAAACTTGACATATGGATCTTCATTACAATTAGATTGTTCTACAAGATGGAATTCAACTTTTTAGATGCTACAAATTGATATAAAATATCAAAAAGAATTTGATAAGTTGGAGGACAAAGACAAAAGGTCTTTGAAGGAGTATGGTTCAAACGTTCCAACTAAGAGAGACTGAACAAACGCCAAAATTTTGGTTTGTTTCTTGAAAACATTTTGAGGTAACTTGTAAATTATCTGGATCATGATATTCTACCTCTAGTGTTTATTTTAGTGAGATTATTCGAATTTTGAAAAAAAATTAGCTTTGTGAAAATAGTAGAGATACAATGGTGTCTGCAATGCGTATGAAAATGTGGCATAAATTCAACAAATATTGGGGTTCTCTTCGGTCAAAAAATATTATGATTTTTGTAGCAGTAGTGTTGAATCCTAGATATAATCTCAAATATCTCAAGGTTAAGTACACTTAGCATTATGAAGAGGAATTGGCTAAAAATTTAATTAAAAAGGTTATAAATGCTTTAAATGAGATGATGGATGATTATAAAATTTAAATGAAGATGTATCAAAAGAAGATGATTTATTTTCTACTGTGTTGAAAAAAAATGATGATTTCTTTGATGGTAGTGATACTTATGTTGATGATTTTTTTCGTTGAAATGGAGAAAGAACAAGAAGTTGCAGCTTTGGAATTGTTGGATAGGTACTTGGAGGACAATCATTAAAAAAATAGAATTAATTTTGATCTTCTAAACTAGTGGAAGGTAAATGAGTTAGGTATCATTCTTTGGCAAATGTAGCAAGGGATGTATTTGCTATCCAAGCATCTACTATGGCCTACGAATCTAAATTTAGCACTGGGGAAAGAACTTTAGATAAATTTAGGAGTTCTTTAACACCTATTACAGCTGAAGTTCTCATATGTCTACAAGATTGGTTGAGAAGTTCAACCAAACCTATTGAAATTTAAGAATTAGTTCAAGACCTTTATGATAATGAATCAGGTTAGTATACAAATCTTGTAAATTTTAATTTAACTTTTACTTATTTTATTCATTCAATTTAATAAAAATATGGTTCAATTACAATTTTCAGAGGGGTTACAAGATCCAAATATTCTTCCAACTATAGTTTGCCAACTAAATTAGGAATGGGTGTATTAAATTTTATATGGTGATATTTTGTTTATTTATTACTCTTTAATCTTAGAAATTTATATCTACATGATTAACACGTTTTCATCTTTGGTTGTCCTTCTATAGTGGAGCAAGAAAAGGGAGGAATTGTAGAAGAGATAATTTATTGGGTTTGGATTTTCATTGTTGTTCCGGGACGGACCTTTGAAATGATTATTATTATGGTTGTTATTAGTTGTATTTTTTTGTTATATTAAGCTGCCTAATTTTTGCAATTACTTAAGTAGTAATTGATGCTACCAATGTTTGTGGTCATCTTTAGTTCTTCCTTAATATTTTAAGTAATTGTTTAAAAAATGTAGTATTGCTATTATGGTTAACTTTCACTCGGCCGAATAAAGCCAACTTGTGAAAAAACAAAGAACCAAATTAAGCACAGAACTCTGTCCCATTCTATTTAACATTTCTATCCTTTTTCTGTACATGAAAGCTTTTGACAAGGTAATAGAACTCGTTTGCGGTATTCAGCCTTTGACAAAACAAAATTGGTCCAATTTGAGAGTGAAAGATACATAACTAAGGAATGATAAATGGAACAACAAAAGGTTTCGACATGAACTAACTTGGCCGATTTGAAGAAAAAAAATTGAAAAAAATGTCTGAACTCCATTCTATCCCGGAACTGTTTTATACTACCCAAAATCCCCGATCTTCGTCTCGTCCCATCCCGATATTTTCAACCTATGGGATGGGTCTGGATCTTCAAAAAAAAATCTCCGAACTGTCGGAAGGGACTTGAGATTTGTAATCCCCATTCCGTCCCGTCCCATGAGTACGCCTAGCATTGAGTGGTTTATAAGTTTTATTTAAAAATAAAAAAACAAAAATTTTATTTTTTTATTTTTTGATATTTTCAAAGGTTAAAACCTTTGAAAATATAATAATTTTTAAATTTTTTCAAATGTGAATACAATATTTAGGTATACCAATCATAATATTTATATATTATATAAATTCAATATAAAAAATTTTAATGAAAAATATTCTAATAATAATCAAAAAATAAATTAATAATCCATTAATAATACGATACATATTAATTAAAATATAATTACTAAACATAAAATGATTCATAAGCAAAGAAAAATATATTACTATATAATAATTTTTTCTTTTTGAATTTTTTATTGTTTTAATAAGTTTATCTATATTTTTTTAATGAAAAATAATTTATATAAATTATATTTGTCTAACTTATAATTTATTTTGTAACTAATATTTATATATAAATAAACAAATAAATAATTAAAATGAATATTTAAAATTATAATGAAAAAAAATGAGTTTTATTATTTATTATTTAGGGATACTGGTTTAATTAAATTAGATCCATCTCATTAATAAGTTATTTTGTAATTAATATTTCTATAAAAATAAATTGATAAATAATTAATATAAAAATTTAAAATTATACTGAATATAAATTAAAATGAGATTGAAGATTTATTATTAATGTATACTAGTTTAATAGTTTATGTATTTAGAGATTTTTTCGTTAGGTATTTAGCGATTTATATTTTTAAGCTTTTAGTTGTTTATAGGTTTTATATAAAAAAATAAAATAACAAAAAAATGTTTATAATCTGTTATCATTTTCATAGGTTATAACCTTTGAAAATATAATAATATTTAAAATTTTTTGAAAGTGAATAGAATATTTAGTTTTAATAATATTAATAATTATATATCATATAAATTCAATATAAACAATTTTATTGATAGATAATATATTATAATGATCAAAAATTAAATTAATAAACTTTTAATAAAAAGATAGGTATTAATTAAAAAATATTTAGAAAATCCAAATTGATTCAAAATTATACCAAAATAAATTACTGGATAATAATTTTTAATTTTTAAATTTCTACTTCTTTTATAAGCGCATATTTTTTTTATTAAAAGAAATTTAATTAAATTATATTTGTCGCACTCATACTTTATTTTGTAATAAATATTTCTTTTAAAATAAATTAATAAATAATTAAAATGAATATTTAAAATTATAATAAATATGATTAAAAATTAGATTTATTAATTATTAAGTAGTATATAGCAGTTTAATGGTTTATGTATTTAGGCATTATGGGGTTTATGAGTTTACTGATTTAACTGTGTATGCATTTAGTGGTTTATAGGTTTTATTTAAGAAAAAAAATAAAAAAAAAATTATTTTTATTATTTTTTGATATTTTCAAAGGTTATAACCTTTGAAAATATTATAATTTTTAAATTTTTTTCTAAAGTAAATAAATATTTATTTATAATAATCATAATAATTATATATCATATTATTTCAATATAAATAATTCTATTGATAGATATTTTAATAATTATCAAAAAATAAATTAAAAATCTATTATGAATAAGATTGATTTTACTTAAAATATAATATCATAACCTAAAATAATTCAAAAGCAAAGAAAAATATTTAGTTAATAATAATTATTTGTTTTTAAATTTTTATTCTTTTTATAAGCTTATCTATTTTGTGATAAAAAATAATTTTTATAAATTATATTTTTAACTCATAATTTAATTTATAATTATATATATATATATATATATATATATATATATATATATATATATATATATATATATATATATATATATATATATATAACTAAACAATCAAAATGAATTTTTTAAATTATAAGGAAAACAAAAAAAAATGATATTTATTAATTATTATTTAGGGTATACCCATTTAAACGATTATCTATATAGGGGTATCGAGATTTTGTAGATAGTAATTTAAGTGTTTAGGCATTTAGTGATTTATAGGTATAATTTAAACAATGAAAAATAAAAAAAAAATATATATTTTTTTGTTTTTTCACATGTTCAAAGGTTATAATCTTTGAAAATATAATAATTTTAAAATTTGTTTCAGAAGTGAATAGAATATTTAGTTATAATAATTATTAAATCTATATATCATATAAATATTTTTATTGAAAAATATTTTAATAATGATCAAAAAAAAATTTATAATTTATTATTAATAAGTTAGATATCAATTAAAATATAATTACAAAACCTAAAATGATTCAGAAACAAAGTAAAATATATTAGTATATAATAATTTTTTGTTTTTAATTTTTTTCTTCTTTTAATAAGTTTATCTATATTTTTTTTGAAAAATAATTATATATATTATATTTTTTCTAACTCTATTTATTCTGCAATTAATATTTATATAAATATAAACAAATAAATAATTAAAATGATTATTTAAAATTATAATGAAAAAAATAAAAATGAATTTATTATCTATTATTTAGGATATACCTATTTAAAAAATTTATGTATTTTGGGGTTTCGAGATTTAGAAGTTATTGTTTGAAGTATATAGGCATTTAATGGTATATAGCTTTTATTTAAACAATGAAATAACAAAAAAAAAAATTTTTGATATTTTTTCAAATTTTTAAACGTCATAATATTTTAAAATATAATAATTTCAAAATATTTTTAATATGTGAATACAATATTTAGTAATAATAAATATTATAACTATATATAATATAAACTAAATATAAACAATTTTATTGATAGATATTATATCAATTATCAAAAGATAAATTAATAAACATATATTAATATGATAGATATAAATTAAAATATAATTAAAAAACCTAAAATGATTCAAAATCAAAGTAACATTTATTACTAAATAATAATTTTTTTTAAGTTTTTGCATCTTTTTATAAGCTTATATTTTTTTTGTTGAAAAATATATTATTTAAATTATATTTTTCATTCATAATTTATTTTATAATTAATATTTCTATAAATTATTTAAATTATATCTAAGCTTTACGAGTTTAAAGGTTTAGGTATTTAGGGGCTTCGGGGTTTAGGAGTTTAGATATTTATGTAATTAGGCATTTAATAGTATATAAGTTTTATTTAAACATTGATATAACAAAAAATTTATTTTTGTTATTTTTTATCATTTTTGAAGGTTATAACCTTTGAAAATATAACAATTTTTAAATTTTTTTTATATGTGAATACTATATTTAGTTATGATAATGTTAATAATAATATATCACGTTAATTCAATATAAACAATTATATTGACAGATATTATATTAATGATCAAAAAATATATTAATAAACTATTATTAAATAGATAGATATTTTTTATAATATATTTGCAAAACCTAAATTTATTCAAAATCAAAGTAAAATATAATACTAAATAATAATTTTTTTGATGTTTTGCTTCTTTTTATACGTTTATATTTTTTGTTATTAACAGTAAATTATCTAAATTATATTTGTCTTCCACATAATTTATTTTTAATTTATTATTCTATAAAAATAAACTAATAAATAATTAAAATGAATATTTAAAATTATAACGAATACAAATAAAATAGAGATTTATTATTTATTATTTATTATTCAAGCTATAATTGTTTAATGGTTTAAGTATTTATGTGTTTTGGGGTTTCGTTATTTAAGTGTTTAGGCCTTTAGTGATTTATAGTTTTTATTTAAAGAATTAAAAAAAATTAAATTTTTATTATTTTTTTGATTTTTGAAGGTTATAACCTTTGAAAATATAATAATTTATAAATTTTTTTCAAATGTAAATATAATATTTAGTTATAATAATCTTAATAATTATCAGTCATTTAAATTAAATATAAATAATTACATTGCTAGATTTAATAATAATCATAAAAAAAATTTAATAAACTATTATTAATAAGATAGATATTATTTAAAATATATTTGCAAAATCTAAAATGATTCAAAATCAAAATAAAATATATTATAAAATAATAAATTTTTGTTTTTAAAATTTTTGCCTTTTTTATAAGCATATAAATATTTTTGATAAAAAATAAATTATTTAAAATAGATGTGTCTTACTAATAATTAATTTTGTAATTAAAATTTCTATAAATATGAACTGATAAATAATTAAAATAAAAATGTAAAATTACACTTAATAAAAATTAAAATGAGATTTATTTATTTATTATTAAAGTATACCAATTTAATAGTTTATGTATTTAGATGTTTTTTCGTTTAGGAGTTTAGCAATTTATGTTTTTAGGCATTTAGTGGTTTATAGGTTCAATTTAAACAATAAAATAACAAAAAAAAATATTTTGTAATTTTTTGTCATTTTCATAGGTTATAACCTTTGAAAATATAATAATATTTAAAATTTTTTGAAATGTGAATACAATATTTAGTTATAATAATTTTAATAATTATATATCATATAAATTCAATATAAACAATTTTATTGATAAATATTATAATAATGATCAAAAATTAAATTAATAAACTAAAAATAATAAGCATATATATATTTTTTTATTAAAAATAAATTATAAAATTATATTTGTCGCACTCATAATTTATTTTGTAATAAATATTTATATAAAATAAACTTATAAATTATTAAAATGACTATTTAAGATAATAATAAATTAAAATAAAAATTAGATTTCTTAATTATTTAGTATATAGCAGCTTAATGGTTTATGTATTTAGGCATTATGGGATTTAGGAGTTTACTGATTTTACTGTGTATGCATTTAGTGGTTTATAGGTTTTATTTAAAAATTAAAATAACAAAATATTTATTTTTATTATTTTTTGATATTTTCAAAGGTTAAAACCTTTGAAAATATCATAATTTTTAAATTTTTTTTCAAATGTGTATTCAATATTTAGTTATAATAATCATTATATTTATATATCATATAAATTCAATATAAACATTATTATTGAAAATATTCTAAAAATGATCAAAAAATAAATTAATAATCTATTATTAATATGATAGTAATAATTAAAATAAAATAAAAAAACTGAAAATGATTCAGAAGAAATCAAAATATATTACAATATAATAAATTATTGTTTTGAAATTATTTTTTCTTTTAAAAAGTTTATCCATATTTTTTTGATTAAAATTAATTAATATAAATTATATTTATCTAACTCATAATTTATTTTTTAATTAATATTTATATAAAAATAAACAAATAAATAATTAAAATGAATATTTAAAATTTTCATGAAAATAATAATATTGAGATTTATTCTTTATGATGTTGGGTATACCAGTCTACTTTAAATTAGATCCGTCTCACTAATAATTTATTTTGTAATTAATATTTCTATAAAAATAAACTGATAAATAATTAAAATAAAAATTTAAAATTATACTGAATAAAATTAAAATGAGATTTATGAATTATTATTAATGTATACAAGTTTAATATTTTAAGTATTAAAGGTTTTGAGGTTTGTCACTTTAGCGATTTATGATTTTAGGCATTAAGTGGGTTATATATTTTATTTAAACAATGAAATAATAAAAAAATTATTTTTGATATTTTTTCACATTTTCAAAGGTTATACATTTGAAAATATAATTATTTTAAAATTTTTTAAAAATGTGAATACAATATTTAGTAATAATAATCATTATAATTATATATAATATAAACTAAATATAAACAATTTTATTGATAGATATAATTTCAATTATCAAAAAATAAATTAATATGCTATTATTAATATGATAAATATAAATTAAAATATAATTTCAAAACCTAAAAAAATTCAAAATCCAAGTAAAATTTATTTTAAATAATACATTTTTTTTTAGTTTTTGCTTCTTTTTATAAGCTTATATTTTTTTTGATGTAAAATAAATTATTTAAATTATATTTGTATTACTCATAATTTATTTTGTAATTAATATTTTAATAAATTATTTAAATTATATTTAAGGTTTACGAGTTTAAAGCTTTAAGTATTTAGAAGCTTTTGTGTTTAGGAGTTTAGAGGTTTAAATGTTTCAGCATTTAGTGGTTTATAAGTTTTATATAAACAATGATATAACAAAAAATTTATTTTTATTATTTTTTTAATTTTTGAAGGTTATAACCTTTGAAAATATAATAATTTATAATTTTTTTTCAAATGTAAATATAATATTTAGTTATAATAATCTTAATAATTATATGTCATTTAAATTAAATATAAATAATTACATTGCTAGATTTTATAATAATCATAAAAAAAAATTTAATAAACTATTATTAATAAGATAGATATTATTTAAAATATATTTGCAAAATCTAAATTTATTCAAAATCAAAGTAAAATATATTACTTAATAATAATTTTTTTATTGTTTTGATTTTTTTATAAGTTTATATTTTTGTTATTATAAATAAATTATTTAAATTAATTTGTCTTACTCATAATTTATTGGTTTAATTGATTGTTAATTTAGTGGTTTTGTCGTTTAGGAGTTTAGCATTTTATGTTTTTAGGCATTTAGTGGTTTATTGTTTTAATTTATATAATAAAAATAAAATATTTTTTTTTGATTTTATGTGATTTTCAAAGGTTATAACCTTTGAAAATAAAATAATTTTTAAAATTTTTGAAATGTGAATACCATGATTAATTATATTAATCTCACTAATTATATATCATATAAATTCAATATAAACAATTTTAATGATAGATAGTATAATAATCAAAGATTAAATTAATAAACTATTATTAATAATATAAATATCAATTAAAATATATTTACATAACACAAAATAATTCAAAATCAAATCAAAATATATTACAAAATTATAATATCTTATTTTCAAATATTTTTTTTATAAGCTTATATTTTTTATTGATTAAAAATAAATTATTTAAACAATATTTGTCTCACTTAAAATTTTTTTTGTAATTAATTTTTCTAAATATTTAAACTATAAATAATTAAAATAAATATTTAAAATTATAATAAATAGAAATAAAAATGAGATTTATTATTTATTAAGTAGTATATAGCTGTTAAAAGATTATGTATTTAGGGGTTTTGGGGTCTATGAACTTACTGATTTAAGTAAGTAAGCATTTAATGATCTATAGGTTTTATTTTAAAAAAGAAATAACAAAAAATTTATTTTATTATTTTTTTCTTTTTTAAGGTTATAATCTTTGAAAATTTAATAATTTTTTAATTTCTTTTCAAAAGTGAATACAATATATATTTATAATAATCATAAAAATTATATATCATATAAATTCAATCTAAATAATTTTATTGATATATATTCTAATAATTATCAAAAAATAAATTAAAAATCTATTATGAATAAGATTGATATTACTTAAAATATAATTTAAAAACCTAAAATGATTCAAAAGAAAATCAAAATATATCACTAAATAATAATAATTTGTTTTAAAATTTTTATAATTTTTATAAGCTTATCTATTTTTTGGTGAAAAATATTTTTAATAAATTATATTTTTAATTCATAATTTATTTTATAATTAATATATATATATAAATAAAAAACTAAACAATCAAAATGATTTTTTTTAATTATAATGAAAACAAATAAAAATGAGATTTATTCTTTATTATTTATTGTATACCATTTTAACGGATTATCTATATAGGGTTATCAGGATTTTGTAGTTTAGTGATTTAAGTGTTTAGGCATTTAGTGGTTTATAGGTTTTATTTAAACAATGAAATAATAAAAAAAATATTTTTTTTATTTTTCACATTTTCAAGGTGATAACCTTTGAAAATATAATAATTTTTAAATTTTTTTCAAAAGTGAATATAATATTTAGTCATAATAATCATTATATTTATATATCATATAAATTCAATATAAACATTCTTATTGATAAATATTCTAATAATGATCAAAAAAAAAATTATTAATCTATTATTATTAAGATAGATATCAATTAAATATAATTACAAAACCTTAAATGATTCAGAAGTAAACCAAAATATATTACTATATACTAATTTTTTGTTTTGAAATTTTTTTTCTTTTAAAAAGTTTATTTATACTTTTTTGATGAAAAATAATTTACATAAATTATATTTGTTTAACTCATATTTTATTTTGTAATTAATAATTATATAAAAATATAAAAATAAATAAGTAAAATGAATATTTAAAATTATAATGAAAAAAATGAGTTTTATTATTTATTATTTAGGGTATTTAGATGTTTTGTTAAAATGAAATTTATGATTTATTATTAATGTATACCAGTTTAATTATTTATGTATTTACATGTTTTGTCATTTATGAGTTTAGCGATTTATGTTTTTAGGCATTTAGTGGTTTATAGGTTTTATTTAAACAATAAAATAAAAAAAATTTGTAATTTTTTCTCATTTTCATAGGTCATAACCTTTAAAAATATAATAATGTTTAATATTTTTTGAAATGTGAATACAATATTTAGTTATAATAATATTAATAATTATATATCATATAAATTCAATATAAAAAATTTTATTGATAAATATTATAATAATGATCAAAAATTAAATTAATAAACTATTAATAATAAGATAGATATTAATTATAAAATATTTACAAAACCCAAATTAATTCAAATTTAAAGTAAAATATATTACTTAATAATAATTTTAATGTTTAAATTTGTACTTATTATATAAGCGTAAATACCTTTATTGATTAAAAAAAATTAATTAAATTATATTTCTCGCACTAATAATTTATTTGGTAATAAATAAATTATATAGAAATAAACTAATAAATAATTAAAATAAATATTTCAAATTATAATAAATAGAAATAAAAATTAGATTTATTAATTATTAAGTAGTATATAGCGGTTTAATGGTTTATGTATTTAGGCATTATGAGGTTTAGGAGTTTTCTAATTTAATTGTATATGCATTTAGTGGTAATAGGTTTTATTTAAAAAATAAATAAATAAAAAATTATTTTTTGATATTTTGAAATGTTATAACCTTTGAAAATATAATAATTTTTAAATTTTTTCAAAAGTGAATTTAATATTTAGTTATAATAATCATTATATTTATATTTTATATAAATTTAATATAAATAATTTTATAGATAAATATTCTAATAATGATCAATTAAAATATAATAAAATGATCAATATAAATAGAATATTTATTAAAATATAATAAATATTCTATTATTAATAAGATAGATATCAATTAAAATATAATTATAAAACATAAAATGATTCAGAAGGGAATCAAAATATATTACTATAAAATGAATATTTGTTTAGAAATTATTTATTTTTTTATAAGTTTATCTATATTTTTTGATGAAAAATAATTTATATAAATTATATTTGTCTAACTCATAATTTATATTGTAATTAATATTTAATAAAAATAAATGAATAAATAATTAAAATAAATATTTTAAATTATAATGAAAAAAATAAAATTGAGATTTATTATTTATTATATAGGTTATACCAGTTTAAAAGGATTATCTATTTAGGGTTTTCGGGATTTCGGAGTTATTGACTTAAGGGTTTAGAAAATTAGTAGTTTATTGAATTTATTTAAACAATGAAATAACAAAAAAATTATTTTTGATATTTTCTCACATTTTCAAAGGTTATAACATTTGAAAATATAATAATTTTAAATTTTTTTAAAAATGTGAATACAATATTTATTAATAAGAATCATTATAATTATATATAATATAAACAAAATATAAACAATTTTTTTGATAGATATAATATCAATTATCAAAAAATAAATTAATATGTTATTATTAATATGATAGATATATATTTAAATATAATTCGAAAACCTAAAATTATTCAAAATCAAAGTAAAATTTATTACCAAATAATAATTTTTTTAAGTTTTTGCTTCTCTTTATAAGCTTATATTTTTTTTGATGAAAAATAAATTATTTAAATTATATTTAGGGTTTACGAGTTTGAAGTTTTAAGTATTTAGGGGCTTTTGTATTTAGGAGTTTATAGATTTAAGTGTTTAGGCATTTAGTGGTCTATAAGTTTTATTTAAACAATGATATAACAAAAAATTTATTTTTATTTTTTTTTATATTTTTGAAGGTTATAACCTTTGAAATTATAAAAATTTCTAAATTTTTTTCAAATGTAAATATAATATTTAGTTATAATAATCTTAATAAATATAAGTCATTTAAATTCAATATAAATAATCACATTGCAAGATATTATAATAATGATGAATAAATAAATTAATAAACTATTATTAATAAGATAGATATTATTTAAATTATATTTGCAAAATCTAAATTTATTAAAAATCAAAGTATATATTACTAAATAATAAATTTTTTTAATATTTTGCTTTTTGTATAAGTTTATATTTTTATTATTAAAAATAAATTATTTAAATTATATTTGCCTTCCTCATAATTTATTTTGTAATTTATAATTCTATAAAAATAAACTAATAAATAATTAAAATATATATTTAAAATTATAATGAATACAAATAAAATTGAGATTTATTATTTTTTATTCAGGATATACAAGTTTAATGGTTTAAGTATTTAGGTGTTTTGGGGTTTAGTCATTTAAGTGTTTATGCTTTAAGTGATTTTATCTAATTTTTGAAGGTTATAACCTTTGAAAATATAATAATTTTTAATTTTTTTTTTAAATCTGAATATAATATTTAGTAATAATAAGCTTGATAATTATATATAATTTAAAATCAATATAAATAATTTTATTAATAGATATTATAAGAATGATCAATAAATAAATTAATAAACTATTATTAATTAGAATGATATTAATTAAAATAAAATTGCAAAATCTAAAATTATTCAAAATTAAATTAAAATAAATTATTAAATAATAATATTTTGTTTTAAAAATTTTGCCTCTTTTTATAATTTTATATCTTTTTGATAAAAAATAAATTATTTATAATATATCTGTCTCACTAATAATTTATTTTGTAATTAATATTTCTATAAAAATAAAATAATAAATAATTAAAATGAATATTTAAAATTATAATGAATACTAATAAAAATGAGATTTATTATTTATTATTTAGAGTATACTAATTTAAACGCTTAAAGTATTTCTAGGCTTTAGGGTTTAGGAGTCTAAAGATTTAAATGTTTAGGCATTTAGTGGTTTATAAGTTTTATTTAAATAATAATATAATAAAAAAATTATTTTTGTGATTTTTTATCATTTTTGAAAGTTATAACCCTTGAAAATCTAATAATTTTTAAATTTTTTTCAAAAGTAAATATAATATTTAGTTATAATAATCTTAATAATTATAAGACATTTAAATTCAATATAAGTAAATTTTATTGTTTATATATTATAAAATCGATCAAATAATAAATTAATAAACTATTCTTAATAAGATTGATAGCAATTAAAATATAATTGCAAAACCTATATATAATGATTCAAAATCCAAGTAAAATATATTACTAAATAATAATTTTTGTTTATAAATTTTTACTTCTTTTTATAAGCTTATATTTTTTTTTTGTTAAAAAATAAATTATTAAAATTATAGTTGTCACTGTCATTATTTATTTTGTAATTAATATTTCTATAAAAAAAAACTAATAAATAATTAAAATGAATATTTAAAATTATAATGAATATAAATTAAAATAAGATTTATGATTTATTATATGTGGTATCCAGGTTTAATGGTTTGATTATTTAGGAGTTTTGTCGTTTAGGAGTTTATCATTTATGTTTTTAGGTTTTTAGTGGTTTATTGATTTTATGTATATAATAAAAAAATTTTTTTTTTGATTTTTTCTTATTTTCAAAGGTTATAACCTTTAAAAATAAAATAATTTTTAAAATTTTTTCAAATGTGAATACTATGGATAATTATTTTAATATTACTAATTATATATCATATAAATTCAATATAAATTACTTTAATGATAGATATTATAATAATGATCAAAAATTAAATTAATAAAATTTTTTTAATAATATAAATATTAATTAAAATATATTTACATAACACAAAATGATTCAAAAACAAATCAAAATATATTACTAAATAATAATATTTAATTTTTAAATTTTTCCTTCTTTTTATCAGCTTATATTTTTTTTGATTAAAAATAAATTATTTAAATAATATTTGTCTGACTCGAAATTTATTTGTAATTAATTTTTTTAAAAATTTAACTATGAATAATAAAATGATATTTAAAAGTATACTAAATAAATAAAAAATGAGATTTATTATTTATTAAGTAGTATATAGATGTTAAAATCTTTATGTATTTAGGGGTTTCGGGGTTTAGAGCTTTCTAATTTAAGTAAGTAAGCATTTAATGGTCTATAGGTTTTATTTAAAAGATAAAATAACAAAAAATTTATTTTTATTATTTTTTCACATTTTAAAGATTGTAACCTTTGAAAATATAA